>JAWWLR010000158.1:55615966-55626772 GCA_035041075.1 Acraspis erinacei | reverse complement strand
GAACCCACAGAACTCCCGATTGCCGGTTTGGTACTTTCCCATTAAGCTATTAGAGAGATCGAAAGAAGAATCTTTTTACAGAAATACACGATATTTCACGCCAGGTGTTACATTTGTGATACAAGAAAATTCAAAGGAATGTGTATTATTATCAGAGCTAGTTACTATCGATTAGTGCAGAGGTCATTCCACAAACAGTGAAAACATAAATCAAAACTAACGATCGAGTTAACTCCTGAAATACCACAAAATGCTTAACGTCATGTCTGACAAGATGAAAAATAAATTTAAAAAAATTTTGAATTAGATTTTTCTGAAAAAAGATCTTACTGCGCTCCACTGGGCATTTAAAGAAATTTATTTATTTTCCATCTTGACAAAAATGACGTCAATTATTTTCTCTTATTTAAAGAGTGAAATTGATCGAAAGTTTTCATTTCTATTTTCACATATTGTGGAATGACATCTACACGGATCGATGGTAGCTAGCTCTGATGATAATACAGATTCCTTTAAATTATTCCTATCATAAATGTAACACCTGGCTTGACTTAGCCATAGCGTGTATTTAAAAAATAATTCTTCTTTCAATCTCTAATAGTTTAGAGGGAAGGCACTCAACCGGCAATCGGAAGCTCTCTGGTTCGATTCCCAGTGGAGCGAAGTGAGAAGATCTTTTTTCAGAAAAATGTAATTTAAAAAGTTTTTTCTGCAAATAAGAAATTTTGTAAATATCAGGAAAGTGACGCTAGAGGATTATTGAAATGGGGCTGCAACCATTATTAGATTTCACTGTACATGGTATTGAAACTCCTTGAAGGGGTTCGCTGGTACTAACTAATGCAAACCCTCCGAGCCTGCAACTCAATGAGGATGACGCATGTTACGCCTCGTCGGAAGGTTGGCAATGGTTGAAAACTAGAAGCGGAAGGAAAGGGAAAGGCATCCATCCGGAATGTCGAGGATGGGGGTGAACCTAAATCGCCTTCCTTTCACTATGACTATATATCTACGATTTGACGCCCCAGGGGCAAAAATAAAGTCATCGAACGGACTAGAATCTCCCCTATTGATCCAACAACCCTCTTTTATACCAACTCCTTTCAATCATCCCCGATACTAAAATAATGTAGGCCGGTACCCATTGCCCAATTTTGTAATTTGCATGATTGCGGAAATTCAAGTCAGTATCAGACAGAGATATCAGGTTCGGGAGTCACAGAATCCCTAGCAGACGAGCTTAAAGAAAATAGGGGACGTAGAAATACATTGAAATGGAAATCCAAAGTAATTGGAATGCAAATTTTCGGAATTTTGAAAAAATACACTTTCTATTTCCTAGGAACAAAATTCAAAGCCTTTTCCAGGTTTTCCAGGTCAAATAATACAGTTTTTTCAGATCGACTTTCTTGTAGATTAAATAATGAAATAACTGTTTAATGCATGAACAATAATGAGCTATTGCAATTTTTTAATCAACAATTTTTAATGAAAGAAAAAATTGGGATTAAGAATTTAATTTACTATTCATTTGTTAAAATATTATTTGTTAATGATGATCCAGTTTCGAAATAAACTACTTTTTGTAAAATTTTGTATAACAGTTAAAATGGTAATTATATTCTCAGGTGAAATAATGTAACACTTAAATAAGGAATTTCATAAAATTTTTATTAGTAAAATTTTCAACGGTTAAAAATTGAAAATTTAGTTTTCAGCAGTTACATTTTTAATTTTCAGCAGTTCAGTTTTCTTCAATTTTCAATTTTCTTCCATTTTCAACAGTTAAAAATTAAAATTTAGAAAATAAATTGTTTTCAATTTTCTTAAATTTTTAACAGTTGCTACTTTCTTGAATTCGAAAATATTGAAAATTAAAGAAAATTGAATTTTCCACAATTAAATATTCAATTTTCTTCTTTTTTCTGCAGTTGAATTTTCAAGAGTTAAAAATGCTATTTTATTGAATTTTTAACATTTGAATTTCCTTCTATTCTGAGCAATGGAATATTTTCTGTTTTATTGAATTTTCAACTGCTGAGAGTTAATTTCTTAAAAATTGAGGAAACTAGAACATTTAATTTCCAATAGCTTAATGATCTATTTTCTACCATTTTTGGCAGCTGAATTATTCATTCATTTTTTTTTTTTAATTTACAACAGTTGCAAATTTGACTCTTGAAAATTCATTTTTTCAATTTTCTTCAATTTGCTTCAATTAAAAATGGAAGAAAATTAAATTTTCAGTTTTAATTTTTCAGAAGTTGAATTTTCAACAATTTAAAGTTCAATTTTCTTAAATTTTTAACAGCTGAATTTTCAATTTTCTCCAATTTTGGACAGATGGATTTTCTTCAATTTTTAACTTTAGTGAATTTCTAATAGTTGAAATTAAATTCAAAATTAAAGAAAATTGAAAATTTAATTTTGAACACATAAATGATAAATTTCCTAAAAATATTAGTAGAAAAATGGTTAATTGTTCAAAATTGAAAATTTAGTTTTCAACAGTTAAATTTTCAATTCGCAACAGTTGATTTTTTTAAATTTTTGTCCATTTTCAGCAGTTAAAAATTAAAATTTAGAAAATAGATTCTTCTATTTTCAGCAGTTGAATTTTCAAAAGTTAAAAATGCAATTTTATTGAATTCTTAACATTTGAATTTTATTCTATTCTGAGCAATGGAATATTTTCATTTTTCAATTTTATTAAATTTTCAACTGTTGAGATTTGAATTCTTCAAAACTGCATTTTCAGTAGTTGAAAAGTCAACTCATAAAAATTCAATTTTTTCAATTTTCTTAAGTTTTTTACAATTAAAAATTGAACTGTTGAAAATTGACGAAAATTACATTTTCAATATTAATTTTTCTTAATTTGCAGAAGTTGAATTTAAACAATTTAAAGTTCAATTTTCTTAAACTTTTAACAGCTGAATATTCAATTTTCTCCAACTTCGAACACTTGAATTGTCCTAAATGTTTAACTTTATTGAATTTCCAATTCAAAATTAAAGAAAATTGAAAATTTAATTTTGAACGCTTAAATGAGAAATTTCCTTAAATTTTTAGCAGTAACATTGTCAACAGTTAAAAATTTAAATTTAGAAAATAGATTGTTTTAAATTTTCTTAAATTTTTACCAGTTGCTTTTTTCTTGAATTCTGAACTATTGAGAGTTAAAAAAAATGAATATTCTACAATTAAATATTCAATTTTCTTCTATTTTCAGCAGTTGAAAAGTCAACTCATGAAAATTCAATTTTTTCAATTTTCTTCAGTTTTTTACAATTAAAAATTGAACTGTTGAAAATTGAAGAAAATTAGATTTTCAATAGTAATTGTTCTTAGTTTTTCAGAAGTTGAATTTAAACAATTTAAAGTTCAATTTTCTTGAGTTTTTAACTCTATTGAATTTCTAATAGTTGAAATACACAATTTAAAAATAAAGAAAATGAGAGATTTAACTTGGAAAACTTAAATTAGCAATTGCCTTCAATTTTTAGCAGTAAAATTTTTAATTTTTAAAAATAAAAAATTCATTTTTCAACAGTTAAATTTTAAATTTGCAGCAGTTGACTTGTCTTCAATTTTTAATTTTCTTCCATTTTCAACAGTTAAAAGTAAATTTTAGAAAATAAAGTTTTTTCAATTTTCTTAAATTTTTAACAGTTGCAAATCGAACTATAGCAAAATGATGAAAATTGCATTTTTTTTCGATACCCCACTGTTGAAAATTTTAGTAAATTAAAAATTGGAGACATTGAATATTCAATTGCTGAAAATGAAAAAAAAAAAACATTTAACTACTAAAAATGAAAAAAATTGAAAATGCAACTGCTGAAAATTCAATTTTCAGTAAATAATTTAGCTCTTGAAAATAGAACTTTCTAAATTAGAATCAAAATTCTTTTTTAAAAATTCCGCTTTTTTTAATTTTCAAAAAATAGGACAAATTTTGTTTTCAAGCCAAAATTTTTGAATGAAAACGACATTTTTTTGGGTCGTTTTATTCAAAAATTTAAAATTATAATTATAATTCTTCACTTAAATGTACTGCCCTGAAGTAAAAATGATAATTCATTACTGAATTCCCCTTTCGCAACTTAGAATTACAATCAAAAATTTTTCTAGAAATATTAAAGCTTCAAGTAAAAATCGTAATTTTTTCAAAGATTCCCTATTCCAAGTGAGAATTGTAATTTTTCCACAATTTCCCCGTTATAACTCAGAACTAGAGTAATAAAAAATACGAAACCACTTTTAATTTGTATTTCTGTAAAAAATACCGATTACTGAATTTCATTTCCGGTCAGTTTCTGGTGGACCGCCCCCCACTCTTTACATAATTTCCCCTCACATCCCTCACTCCGCCTCTCTTCATTTCCCCTTATTATCCTACTTCCCTTCTCCCTCTGTACTGTAAGAATTGAGTTGTGACTGGTGAGTAGTGAGTTCTGAGCTGTGAATGGTAGTGGTGAGTGGTGAGTTGTAAGGGGGCGAGTGGTGAGTGGTGAGTAGTGAGTGGTGAGTGATGAGTGATGAGTGATGAGTGATGAGTGATGAGTGATGAGTGATGAGTGATGTGTGATGAGTGATGAGTGATGAGTTCTGGTGAATTATCCTTCTTAGAAAAAAGCGTGACCTTGAATAAAAATAATCAAAACCACATGAAAAATGGCTGGAAAATGAATTTGGTGAGTTAGAACCGTGAAATGTAGGAGGGGACATTCGCATTTATCGACTTTGGTTCTGCGTCGAACAGGTTGGTAACTGATAGGAATGTGAATGCGAGTGGCGTAGATTTACAGGCAGGAAAACACGAAATCCACCATAAATCAGTGGCTTCGAATGAGGGCAGTTCTTTTTCGTCTAGCTCCGTTCGGCATGACTCTAATTGTTCGAAACATTCAAATTTAGGAGAGATTTCTTTTAAAAAGAAGAAAACCTGAAAGGCTAATCGTCCTTTCGGACGTAGACTGAACTTTTCCTACTCACTCTTCTCTTTTTTTCCTTTTTTTCCAGGCCAGAGTTCGAACAGCTCTTCAGCCGATCGAACCTGGCTATACTGCTCTTTTCTACTTTTCTACAATTGTTGTGATTTCTCGCACGTACTATACGTCACGAATATCCTACCAGCGACAAGATTCAATTACATATTGACAATACCCATTTTTTCGTTCAAAATTTAGTTTTTTTTTTTGAACTTAGAAATAATTTTTAAACTTAAAGAAATTTAAATGAGATTAAAATGAAATTTAAAATCCTATTTAAAGTCCAATAATCAAATTAATGTGCAGAATTCCTGTTCATATTGCAATGTGCAAAAAGATAAAAAATTATTGTTTCCTGGAAAAAAAAGAAAATAATTTTCCCCTCGGGACAAATTTTTTTTTTATAGAAAATAAGGTGACACGAATTTTTTCGATGTGAGAGAGAAAAAGATTTTTATAGGGCAAGGAATACTTAAATTTTGACGGCAATTTATCACAAAAATTCTTTGAAATTTTATGGTTTTTAATCTAACTTAGTTAATTTAATTTTCTTTTCAGATTCTGGTTCTAAAAAACAAATCCTGTGAGTTTTATGCATTCTAAACTATTTTTTTTTTAAGGAGACTTTTTGTATACAATCAGAATCTAGAAAGAAAAATTTCTTCCCTGAATGAAATAAAATAATGTTAGCAAGAAAGCCTGGAAAAACACTAAAAATCACCACTCGTGATAAACCATTGATCAAAAACCGGAAAGTTGCAAACAAAAGCAAGGAAAATATTTTTGCTAATTTTGGTTTAAAAATGATAAATTTCGATGAAAAACAACAACCTAATCCAAAATTGTTTTAAGACTATTAATTTTTTTCAAAGTCTAATTATTTTTTAATAAAAATTTAAATTTCCAGAAAAACATCATTGGATTGAAATCCATTGATTTTTGTTTAAGAATTCCAATTTCGAGTAAAGCACAAGAATTAAACTTGATTTTTTTTTAATTGTAAATATTCATTAAAATCAAATAGTTTTTTAAAATAAAAATACCAATAATTTGGGACGAAAAACACTAAAAGAACATAAAATTGTTCTCAATTATAAATTTACTTTGAATTATAATTATTTTGATCTGAAAATTTTTTCATTGTTAATTTTTTGCAATAAAAGTAAACCTGACTCTTTGTCATGTAAACACATTAAGTCCCAGTCAGACACAATTTCAACATTTTTTTCAATCACTCCACACACTATCAAAACGGTCCTAAAAAAATTGAGAATACTCATATCCGATGTAAAATTGTTTAAACTTTCGATTTATGTGATCGTAATTTTGGAAAAATTGCATTTTTAAACAGTTATGGTTGTTTACGTAACAAAAAACGTGTTTTTGAACAAAAATAATTTTTATTTTCAATATTTTTGGATCGATAGAATCGGTGGATTTCTACTATTTGTGGATTTTTTGCGTCCATGGACCCTAACCTTCAAAATATACCAATAGGTTTTTAAAAAAAACATGGCGGCACCAAATATGGCGGCTTGAAATGAAAAATATTTGTATAAAAATTGTATTTTTTTAACAACAATATTATTTCTATTTCCATTAAAATGTATACCAGGGGGTTTTTCGGGTCGCTGATACGAATATGATATCAGATTTTCAAAATTCAAGATGGCGGATCCAATATGGCGGCCAACATTTTTTAAAGAATTTTCATTTTGTTGCAAATTTTACTATGGCGTTTTTTGGGTTGCTGATTATGAATATGTTCCAAGAATTTCAAAATTCAAGATGGTGGATCCAATATGGCGACCAAAATTTTTGTTTAAATTTTAATTTTCATGCAAATTTTTACTAGAGGGTTGTTGGGGTCGATGATTACGAATATGTTATCAGAATTTAAAAATTTAAGATGACGGATCCAATATGGCGGCCAAAAATTTTGAAAGTTTTCAATTTTCCTAAAATTCCGCCATATTTTCCTTAAATTAACTTTTTTTTTATTATTAATGCTTTTTGCTTTAAAATTTGACGATTTATCCGAAATTGATTTCTTTTGGAAAAAATTATCTTTCTTAAATAAAATACAACTGTTTAATTTTCTTGCATAAAAATGAACTATTTCGAAGAATTACGAAGAAAATTTACTTTATATTTAAATTTAATATTTTCGGTTTAAAAAGAAAACTAAAATCCCTTATGAATGAAAATTCCACTATTTTTTGAAAATTTTTATTTCTTTATTTTTAATTAAAATTTCATCTGTTTAAAGAGAAATATCATCTTTCATGGATTAAAATGCGACTATTTGATTGAAAATTCAACCTTTAAAAGAAAATTAGTCCTTCTTTATTTAAAATTCCTCTGTTTTAGTACAACTTTCATCTTTCATGGATGACAATGCAACCATTTGGTAGAGAATTAAACTTTTTTGTTTCCAAATAATTTTATTTTTTTGGTTGAAAAAATTCATATTTTGAATTTAAAAAATTCAATTTTTTTCTTAGAAACATCTTCTTTGTTAAAAATTCAAATTTCGACCTTGAAAAATAAACTGGAATCTTTTTGAATTAAAATTCAACTATTTAAAAAATTTATCTTAAATAAAAATTCCTCTGTTTTAAGAAAAATTTTATGTTTTTGAAAAAATTCAACTGTTTGGTAGACTGAAACATTTCGTTAGTCATCCTTTTTCATTAAAAATTCGTGTTTTTGGATTAAAAATTCAATTTGTTAGGCAGATACTTACTTCTGGTTCAAAAATTCATATTTTGATAGTAAAAAGTCAATTGAGATTTTTTTAAGTAGAAAACTCAATTATTTTTTTGAATTTTATCTTTTGGATTTAAAAAATTATCCTTTTTAGTAGAAATGTGATTTTTTTATGAAGTCATATTTTTTGTGAAAAATTGTTATTTCTTGAAAATTCTTCTTTTTTATTTAAAAATTCTTTTTCTTTTTTAAATAAATTTCATATTTTTTATTGAAATATAAACTATGAATATTTTTTAAGACATTTATCTTTTTAGTTTAAAAATTCAAGTATTTTTTGAAAAGCCAGCTTTTGTAATAGGAAAGATTTTTTTTGGTTTAAAAAAATAATAATAAATTTGAAAATTTGAAATTTGTATTGGAAATAACTGTTTTATTACATTTATAAATGATTCTATGTTAAAAGTATTACAAGATTAAAAGAACAGTATTTGAAAGTTAATAATCAAGAAAAATGAAAAATTATTAAAGAAAAAGTCAGGGAATTTTGAAAATTACGTTCTCGGACACCCTTCATAATTCTACTAGTAATAACTAGAAAAAAATTTCTCGAAAATTTTCTAAATTATCGAAATTTTTAAATTCCAAAGAGTTTGAATTACCGAAATTATGTAATTAGTGAAAATTTTGGACCCGAATTTTCAAAATTCGGTAAATAAATATTCCGGAAAATAATAAATAACAGAAATTTTTAATTTTTGTAAATTTTTCATCGCCGAATTGTTAAATTCGGAAATTTTGAAACCCGAATTTTCAAATTCACGAAATTGTCAAATTCCCGAAGATAGTAACTTACTGAAATAGAAATTTCCAGAAATATAAAAATTGTATAAAAATTGTATAAAAATGTAAAAATTTTTACAGAAAGACAAAACTGCCAAAAAGTTTACATACTTTTTATTTCATGGAATTACCGGAATTCGTGGAATTCGAGAAATTCACGATATTCACGGAATTCAAGAAATTCAGGGAATTCGCGAAATTCAATAAATTCACGAAATTCATGGAAGTCACGAATTCATTGACCTTACGCTATAGAAAGAATTCACGGTATTCAAGAAATTAATAATAATCAAGACATTTAATGGAATTCATGGAATTCTCAGAATTCAAGCAACATAGCGCAATTGAACTAATTCCTGAAATTCAAGAAAATCGGGGAATTCATGGTTTTCACGAAATTCAAGGAATCCATAAAAATTTCTTTCTATTCCATAAATTCCATAAATTTCTCGAGTTCCGTGAATTCCCTAAATTGGGCGAATTCCTTGAATTCGATAAATTCCACTAATTCCTTGAATTCCATGAATTCCTTAAATTACATAAATTTCTTCATTTCCAAGAATTCCCTTAATTCCTTGAATTTCGTGAATTAGGCGAATTCCATGAATCCTATGAATTCCGTAAATTCCTTACATTTCATGAATTCTGTGAATTACGGTAACTCCTTGAATTCCGTAAATTCAGAAAATCCAGTAAATTCCGTGATTGTAGTGAATTTATTTAATTTCGTGATATCTGCGAATGCCTTGAATTCCACAAATTCCGTGCATTACATAAATTCCATGAATTCATTCAATTCCATGAATTCCTTGAATTTAAATAATGAATTGAATTCCATTAATTCCGTGAATTTTATCAATGCCATAGATTTCGAAAATTCCTTTAATTTAATGATTTCCGCGAATTCTATAGATTTCGTGAATTCCTGTATTTCTATAAATTCCATGAATTTCTTGAAATCCGGGAATTCGGTGAATTCTGTGAATTCCAGGAATTCGGTGAATTCTGTGAATTCCTTGAATTCCATTAATTCCGTGATTTCCTTGTGAACATTTTTCGTCTTACAAACGCTCTTATACATGTGGAAATTCTTTCTCCAAGCCTATTTTATTTTTTTGTTTATTTAATTCTAGGTTTATGCAAACAGCAAAAAAATGTCGATGTTTTTAATTTCATTTTTTGTCTACCAGATAAAACTTTTCTTATACTTCTCGTCCCTTTGGTTTAATCCACGAGGGTATATGAAAGATAAAAAATTGTTAACTTTGCATAATTAATTGTTATAAACAAATTGTATTAATAAATAATCGACATTAGGGGTTATTCGTCTGCAAAGTATATTGATGCTCTGAAATTGCTTCCTTCCATCGTTCGGATGATACATGGACATTAAAATTTAAAATTAAATTTTATTTTTCTAGTTTGTTAACCAATTATATAAACAAATGCATATTTCTGGCGTTTTTCGGCAAAAAGAAACCGTTTTTTCTTCCTTCGCTGTTGCAATTATATTGTCAATAATGTTTTCGGAAGGAATTTTTGCAACGCATCAATATTTGTTTATTTTATAAACAAATTATATAAACAAATTCATATTTTGGGCGATTTTCAGCAAAAAAAGTCGTTTTTTTCTTCTTACTTTGCTGAAATTATATCGTCACTAATTTTTTCTGAAAATTTTTATACAACCTATCAATATTTGTTTATTTTATTAACAAATTATATAAACAAATGCACATTTTGGGCGATTTTAAGCGAAAAGAAGTCGTTTTTTCTTCTGAAGTTGATGAGATTATATTGCAAATATAATGTTTTCTGAAAATCATTATACAACCTATAAATATTTGTTTAATTTATAAACAAATTCATATTTTGGATGATTTTAAGCGAAAATAAACCTTTTGTTCTTCTACCCTCGCTAAAATTATATTTCCAATAACGTTTTATGAAAAAAATTTTGCCAGCCATCAATATTTGTTTATTTTATAAAATTTAAATAAACAAATTTACATTTTGGATGTTTTTAAGCGAAAAGAAATAGTTTTTTCTTCTTAATTTGCTGAAATTATATTGTCAATGATGCTTATTTTATAAAGAAATTATATAAATAAATTCACATACAAGGCTTTTTTAAACAAAAATATATCGTTTTTTCTTCTGATCTTTCTGAAGTTATAAGTTATTGACTATTGTTCTGTTATCTCAACAGAAATGCGATAAAACTTACCTTAATCTTGTCCACAAATGCTTTTTATAAAAA
>JAWWLR010000158.1:55576063-55595766 GCA_035041075.1 Acraspis erinacei | reverse complement strand
TTAATATTGTATAACGCTGGACACAGTAGCCTTAGATATGCGTGGGCACAAGGCACCGTATATCCGGCATGAAGGAAGTCATACGACTGCGCGCGCGTCTATCTTTAACGTTTCATACTTTAAGGCTTTAACTTTTTTTCCTCTTATTTTCTTGTAAACCTGAAATCGAGGCGATGCCCTAGCAAGTACGATCTTTTTGCTCCCTTTCGACCTTTTTGTCCGCAGGTTTGCTGTATACTGTTCAAATAATCCTATTAAATACACCAAACTCTCGATTTCTGTTACACGAGCCGCGCAGTGGAAAGGCGCAGTGCGCGGGTACTCACTCGCGTTTATCGCGCAATATTGCTGGTGCTATTTCGCGTATATTGCGCAATATGTACGGCTACTTACTAGTGTATATTCTTCAGTATGCGCAAGTACTCGCGTATATTGCGCAATATATGCGAGTACTCACTTGCGTATATTGCGCAATATTTTGTATTTAAATTAGAAATGGTTAAGACGGCCCTGACTGTTTTCGTTTGGAATCTCCTGATTTGTGACCAAGGCTATTTGCAGAAAACTACCGAAATTAGACTAAAACCGAGAGTTTGGTGTAACATAACTCGAGTTCTCGGGATAGTTTGCACTTATGCAATTAGATTCTTATAAAAATAGATTTATAAACTAACTACTTTTTCTTTAAAGGAAAAATATCAAAATAAAATGTTTTCCGAAAAAAACGGGAAATTTCGATAAATTTCATTTACTGTTAATTTTCATCCAGGCAGTTGCGTTTTTACCCAAGAAATTAACCTTTGATCAAACAAGAATATTTTTTAACCAAAAAGATGAATTTTCAACTAAAGAGACCAATTTTCTACTACAAAAAGATAAATTTTCAATAAAAGATATAAATTTATAAGCATACAGTTTAATTAAATTTTTTTTTTAATTTACCAAAAAACTAATTTGCAACTAAATGTATGAACCTTTAACCAAAACAATGAAATTTTTAAAAATTATTTCAACGTTAAACTAAGAAGTTGAATTTTCAATTTAAAAAGATTAATTTTTATCAAAAAAAATCGATATTTTACCAAGAAAGACGAATTTTTTAACAGAATACGTAATTTTTCACCAAATAGTTAAATTTTCATTAAAATTGACCGATTGTTGAGCCAAAACTATGAATTTGCTACAGAACAGTTCAAAAATTTAAATTTTTACAAAAAGTGAATTAATTAAATAAATTAAAACAAATTAATTTTGAACCAGAAAGTTGCATTTTAACCAGGAAGATAATGAGATTTCTACAAAAAGTGATGAAATTTTAAACCAAGAGGATGAATGTTTAACAAAATTTTAGTTTAATTTTCAGTAACAAAAAATATATCAATCAAAAAAATTTCAATCTAATTTTTGAATTTTCAAGCTAAAGAAAAAGCACTAATTTTCCATAATGCAGTAGAATTCTTAGTCAAACCACATTAATTAAAAAAAAAGTAAATTTGCAACCAAGCACTTAAATTTTCAATAAAAGAGTTAAATGTATATTTTAAAAATTCATTTTGAAGAAAAAAAATAAAAAGAATTTTCAACTAAATTAATAAATCTTTAACCAAAGAGATGGAATTTTTAGAAAACAATTTAACTTTCAACCAAAAATGGTGAATTTTCAATTTATGAAGATTAATTTTTCACAAAATATTAATTTTTAACTTAAAAATTGATTTTCCATAAAAAACGAATTTTCAAGATACTACGTAATTTTTACACCGAATAGTTCAATTTTTAGATTTTTGAGCAAAAAATAAAAATTTTTCTACAAAGCAGTTGAATTTTCTGCCAGGAAATCTGAATTTTTAACCAAAAGTTAATTCCTAACCGAGCCAAATTAATTTTCAGTCAGAAAGAAGATTAAATTTCCCTAAAAAAATGCAAATACTTTAAAAATTATATTAATTAATATTTCACTTAAATTATTTTAAAAATTATTTCCAATCATTTAAAAAACTTTTTAGAACCCATGACATTTCTTGAAATTATTGAATATTCCTTGGTTCTTTTAAAAAATATCGTAAAGTTCTTAAAATACCTCGAGAGATTTTTAAATCTCTTAAAATCAATAAAATCTTAAAAAATCTGATGAAATCCTTTGAAATCTTTAAAAATATTCTATAATCTTTCACAAAAATTCTAAATTCTAGGAAATTATTAAGGGATTAAAAAGATTTGAAAAAATCAAATTTAAAATCTTATTGAACGTCCAATAATCAATTTTATATATAATTCCTGAAAATAAAAATAAAAATCCAACGACCAACTTTAGACAACCACCATAAAATACTCCTATTGTAATTAAAAAAATTAAAAACCAAAAATAAAAGTGAAGAACGAAAAATGAGAAGGCAATCAACAAACCCGTTGGTGATTATTTTTTACAAATATTTTTTTATTGTGATTTGATAATAATATAAATAAAAAGACGAAATAAATTTAAAAAAGGGAGGGGATTTGGTTGGTTGCCTTCCCCTTTTTTCCTTCTGTACACTTATTATTTTTGTTATTACAATAGAAGAACTTTATGGTGTGCAGAATTCCTGAAAATAAAACCAACAATCTAAGGACCAACCAAACCAAATCCCCTTCCTTCTGTTTTTTATTTATTTTTTATTGCTTACTTTTATTATTATCAAATCACAACAAAAATATTTGTAGAAAGAAGAATGACCAAAGTTTCACCATTCATACAGCACACTTATCAAAGCAAAGAAATTAAAAAAAAATTAAAATTAAAAATATCCGAGCAGTCAGGAACAGCAGCAAGACCACGATGCTCTTTTCCCGACAGCCAAGGATTTTTATTTTGGGTCTCCGGTGTCAGAAAGAGAGAATCGTAGTTTTGTTGCTGTTCCTTCCTGCTCAATTTTTTTTGCCTTGATAAGGGTGCTTTATGAGTGCCGAAATGTCGGTGATTATTTTTTTTACAAATGTTTTTTTATTGTGATTTGATGATAATAACATTTTTAGTATAAACACTTTATGGCGGTTTTCCAAATTTGTTCATTGGATTCTTGGTTTTATTTTCAGGAATTCTGCACAATAATTTTATTAATGTACGTTAAATAGGATATTAAATTTGATTTCAATCTCCTTGAAATTTCTTTCATTTTCATCTTATGGTGGTTGTCCAAATCTGATCGTTGTATTCTTTATTTTATTTTCAGGAATTTCTATACCTTATAAAAGGGGAAGCAGGGGACTGGCTTCGAAGCCCGAATTTGATAACATGCTACACCATGTGAAAATTATCAGGATTGTTCAATTTGGAAGAGATTAGCAGCAAAAGTGTATCAGAGAGAATCAGTTATCATGGATAACTAAACTAAATGATTATAAGGTCGTGATGAGAAGTGTTAAATTAGTGCGGTCTACTCGCATTTATGCAGACTGTAGAGGAATTTAACGAACGGCGCAGCAACAAAGCTGTCGACAATAATGGAAGTAAAAGCGGTCACGGTGGTTGAACTAGTGGAGAGTTTACACTGAAACGGATATCAGTAGGTCAGTATCCCATACCGTCGGTCATCACTTCGCGCACTCCACCCACCGATAAAGGGTAATCGGGTAATCGTCTCCTGCATCTGCATCGTTTCCCCTACAGTCCTACTATCAACCCTACATATCAAACCTTTTATGGTTTCACCTAAAACAAAGGGAGGCACTGAGCCATTACAATATTATACCTCATAATGCGCTCTCAGCAAATGATTGGTGTTACACCATGATACTCTACTAGGTCTGTCCGGAAAGTGTCCGACCTTGTGGTGTACCAGGAACAAGGCCCAGATGAAAATTCCTCTAGAGGAACTTTAGAGAAACCTGGACATGTTGCTGGACACGATCCTGCAACAGAACCTGTACAGGTTACTTTATTGGGTCCTGTGCAGGAATTTTTTGAAGGTACCTGTACATGATCTTGCAATGGAACCTACACTCACAAAGGAATCCATGACCTTTTAAGGGGCCTGTACAGAAATTTTCAACTGGGGAGTTATTTTAATGAATGGCGGCTGCTGAAGTTGTGTAAGGAGTAAGGACATGTGCCAACAGAAATTTCTGAATAGATTGAGATTAATGAGCAGAAAGATTGTCATGGTGAAGAACCCAGTTGCAACTTCTCCAAAAATCAGGTCCTTTCCTGCCTACTGCAATGCATGTAATTTACGAGGAACAGAACCATAATAATATGATACTTAATAAAGGGCACTCATCAAAGGACTGATGTTACAACATGCTATCTACTAGGTCTGTCCGGAAAGTATCCGACCTTGTGGTGTACCAGGAGCAAGGCCCAGCTGAAAATTCCTCTATAGGAACTTTAGAGGAACCTGGACATGTTACTGGGCACGATTCTGCAAAAAACCTGTACAGGTAATCTTGATGGGTCCTGTGCAGGTATTTGGTGAAGGAACCTGTACATGCTCCTGTAATGGAAACTGCTCTGACAAAGGAATCTTTAAATGACAGAGTATAGGTTTCTGTACAGGTTTTCTCCTTCACTTTGTGAAGGACCCTGTACAGGATCATTTAAAGAACAGGAGCCGTCAAGATTACCTTCACATGTTCTTGTCTAGAAACATATCCAGGACCCTTCGAGGTACCTGTACAGGAATTTAGTGACGTGTGTCACCAGAAATTTCTGAATAAGCTGCGATGCACAAGCAGAAAGATTGCCGTGGGGAAGAACCCAGTCGCAACTTCTTCACGCAGGCACTAAAAAAATGACTGATGTTACGCAATCTTACCCTACGACGCACAGAAGGGGAAAAACAACTTTTTTGGACAAAAATCTACCGTCAGTGCAATTTTTTACGGATTTTGGTGTTTTTTTCAGAAATGACCGTAGGGCTTCCAGGTATAACGAATATTTTAACGGATATTTTCTTTCGAGTCAACAGAAATTGGTTACTTAGCAACAAAGTTACAACTTTTTGTTGATAAACTTTTCCGTAATACCATTTCTCCTAAGAGTTTCAAATTTATTTAAAAAGGTCATAAATCAATGTAATAACTAACTAAAAATAATTTTTCAATTGGTAAGAGTAACAAAAAAAATTACTAATAATTTTATAAACAAATTATCAGAGACAGTGATGTGCGCTTACAATAAGTTAAGAATAGCTAAAGATTGCAAATTATTTAAACAATTTTTATAAAGATATGCACTTCCTGACCATTCTTTGATGAAAACGCTTGATTTTTTAGGAAATCAACTTAAAATTTTTTGCCAAAGATTCCTTGTTATTATATTTTTCATAGTGATAAAAAAATGTGAATTGTTTATACAATTTTTATAAACCCATGTTCATTTTAACCATTTTTTCATGAATAGGATTGATTTTTTTGCAGAATCAACTTAAAATGTCTTGCCAAAGAAACCTTGATGTTATATTTTTCATAGTGAGCAAAAAGTTCGAATTGTTTAAACAATTTTTATAAACGAATGCACATTTTGAACATTTTTTCATCAATAGGCTTGATTTTTTTTGCGGAATTAATTCTCTATGGAAAAAGTGACAGCAAAGAGTCTTTTGCAAGACATTTCGCATTGGTTCCGAATAAAACAAAACCTATTCATGAAAAAATGGACAAAATGTGCATTTGTTTATAATAATTGTTTACATAATTATCAGTTTCTGTCACTTTTAAAAATATGATAGCAAAGAGTCTTTTGCAAGACATTTCGAAAAAATTCCGCAAAAAAATCAAGCATTTTAATAAAAAAATTTGAAAAATATGCCTTTGTTTATAAAAATTGTTTCAATAATTAACACTTTTTGGTCAGTATTAAAAATATAACAGCAAGTAGTCTTTGGCAAAGCATTTTAAGTTGATTCCGCAAAAAAACCAAGCCTTTTCATCCAAAAATTGTTAAAATGTGCATTTGTTTATAAAAATTGTTTAAATAATTTGAAATCATTAGCTATTCTTAACTTATTGTAAGTGCACATCATTATCTGTTATACTTTATAAAAAAGCTATATGTTAAATTCAGCTAATCATTGCGAATCACATGTTAGAAAAATTATTTTATTTGTTATAAACAAATAAATGAATGAAAATTGTTTCATGTGGATTAGCGGTGATTAGTCACTTGATTCGAACTAAATTTGAACACTTCATCGACAAAAAGAGTTTTTTAGTTGAATTAATAAAATTTAAGAAATAATTTGTTATTTTAAAGTCAATTTTTATAAACAAATATCCATATCAGGTATTTTTCATGGAATAAATAAAGTTTGCTCTACGGGATTGATCACATATTACTTGGAAATAAAACCTAAGTATAAAATTTAGCCACCAAATGAAAATTAATAATTGTTTAAACTACGTTAGTTAACAAATGCACTATTTTGCTATTGTTGGAGATACAAACTTGATTTCCTTGGTGCAATTAACTGAAAATAACTAACTTTTACATTTTTAGGAACATTTTGATTACAGTAAACAATTTATGATTGTAAACAACAATAGGTTAAACAAATTTTTATCATTTTATAGATTTCTGAATAAAATACTGATTTTTTCACGGACTAACCCTGATAATTTTATTATTTTATTTCCACAAGAAAGAAAACATTTAGTTTACAAATGCATTATCTAACAAAAATTTATTTAGTATATTGTTAATAAAAAAAATAGTGGATCGTCATAGAACTATCAAAAAAAAGTTTAAAAATGTTATTAACAGTTGATTAAACACTAAAAAGATTTAAATGCTGAAAAATAGACAAATAATAAATTTGTTTAATTAATTTTGGTTAAAAAACTATAAAATGTTATCTATTCATAGCAAAAATTCATTGATAAATAACTGGCTGTTAACTCCGTGAAAAAGGCGGTATTTTTTTATCAATACATAAAATGATAAAAGTTTGTTTAAACAATTGTTCTTTGTATCAATAAATTTCTTACTGTCATCAAAATGTTCTTAAAAATTTATAATTTCGTTATTCACAGTCAATTGCATAAAAAAAATCAAGTTTGTACTTCAAAAAATAAACAAATAGTGTATTTGTTAATTAAAGTAGTTTAAACAATTATTAAATTTTGTTGGTGACCAACTATGGTACTTAGGTTTTATTTCCGAATAATATATTATCAATTGCATATAAAACTTTATTTATTCTATCAAAAATATCCGTTATGGATATTTGTTTATAATAATTGCTTATAAAATAACAAATTATTTATTAATTTTTATTAATTTAACTAAAAACTCTTTTTGTCTGTAAATTGTTCGAATTTAGCGCGAATCAAGTTACGAATCGCCGCCCATCCATGAAACCATTTTCATTTACTTATTTGTTTATAACAAATTCAATAAATTTTTAAGAATTTGCATTGCTATTGGAACCCTTTTTTGAATAGTTGCTTTCAGTTTTCTAGGTATTTTTGAGGGTATCAAAGCATATTTAAAAAACAGGTATGCTTCAAAAGTCAACTTTTTTCATATCTGTATGTACCGCCTGCAAAGTACTTTCAAAGTACTTTAGATAGAACCTTCATCCATGGATCATCTCACTTTCGAAAGTACTCCTTAATGTCATCTTTCGGAATAGCTAGCAGCTGCTTTAAGCCATTCTGTTTTATTATCTCTACTTCTTGAAATCGTTCACTTTTTAGAGGCCATGTTTCACCAGAAATTGCTGAATAAGCTGCGATAAATGGTAAGTTTTGTGCCAAATAAAGAGTTAAGCACTTCATCTTTTCAGCGTACACCGGATTTCAGGATTTTAAAACATTTCACAAAGATTTCAAAAAATTCAAAATCTCAAAAGGATTTCAGAAGGGTTTAAATGATTTCACAAAGTTTTCGAAAATTTGACAAAGGTTGCCAAGATTTCAGAAAATTTTCACAAAAATTGAAAAATTTTCACAAGGATTTCAGTTATTTCAAAAGATTTCTAAACATTTAAAAATTTTCTAAATATTTCAGGAAGATTTCAAACATTCCAAAAAGTTCAAAGGTTTCAAACTACTTCAATTTTTAAGATTTCATAATGATTTCCAAGATTTCAAACGATTTTATAATTTTCCCAAAGATTTCAGAAAGTTTTAAAAGATTTCACAAAGATTTTTAAATGGCACAAAAATTTAAAAGATTTCAATAAATTCTAAAAAGTTTCAAAATATTTTGCAAAGACTTTAAAGACTTCAAAAGATTTCACAATGATTTCCAGAATTTCACAAGGATTAAAGAAAAATTTACTGAGATTTCGGAGATTTAAAAAGATTTCATAACGATCTCAAAGATTTCATAATGATTTCCAAGGCTTGATAAGGATTTTAAAATCTTCACAAAGATATCAGAAAGGTTTAAAAGATTTCACAGAGACTTAGAAAATTTCCCAACGATTTTAAAAGATTTCATAAATAATTTCCAAGATTCTGCCAGGATTTAAAAATTTGTCAAAATATTCAAAAGATTTCAAGAAGATTTTAAAAATTGCTCAAAAATTTCAAAGATTTCAGAAAGGTTATCAAAGTTTTAAAATATTTGATAGCTTTCAAATATTCGAAATATTTCACGAGAATTTCAAAGATTTCACAAAGATTTTAAGGGCTTTGCAAGATTATAATGATTGCAAAAGATTTCAAAGATTTCTAAACTCTTCAAAGATTTAAAAAAATTTCACGAAGACATCAAAGATCCGAAAAGATTTCAACGATTTCAAACTATTTTAAAATACTTTAAAATATTTTAAAGGATTTTAAGGTATTCCAATAATTTCAAAATGTTTCAAGATATTTTTAATATTTGAAAGTTGGATTTCTGATGTTTTTAATTTTCAAGCATTTCATATTCAAAATATTTCAGAAGATTTCAAAAGTTTTCAAACATGTTATCTCTAAATATTTCATATTTCACTGAGAAATTCTGCTGAATAAACAATTTGAACCTCAAGAAATTGGTTCTAAAAGATATTTAGACAAGGATTTTTACAATTTTACAGAAATTTTAAAGATTCAAAAAGATTTCAACAGGATTCAAAAAATTTCATAAATATTTGAAAGGTTTCAGAAAGGCTTAAAACAATTCAGAAGATTTTTAAAAAATTTTAAAAAGACTATAAAAATTTCAAAAGATTTTACAAATATTTCCGAAAGTTTTAAAAGATTTCACAAAGATTTAAAAAAAAATTATGAGGATTTTAGAATGATTTAAAAGAATTCACAATGATTTTCAGGACAACAGAATGATTTTAGAGATTTCAAAAAATTTCACAATAATTTCCCGAATTTCACCAGGATTTTAACAATTTTTCAGAAATTTTAAAGATTCCAAAAGATTTCATTATGATTTTAACAGGATTCAAAAAATTTCATGAATATTTGAAGGATTTCAGAAAAGTTTAAAACAATTCACAAAAACTGAAAGAGATTTCAAAGATTTCAAAAGATTTTACAAATTTTTTCGAATGTTTTAAAAGATTTCACAAATATTACAACAAAATTCTAAGGATTTTAAAATGAGTTTAAAGATTTCACAATGATTTTCAAGATTACACAATAAGCTTAGAGATTTCAAAAGATTTCAAAATAATTTTCTAGATTTCTTCAGAGTTTTAACAATTTTAGAGAAATTTCAGTGATTTCATTATGATTTCAACAGGGCTAAAAAATTTGCATAAAGATTTGAAAGGTTTCAGAAAGGTCACGAAGATCACAAAGATTTTGCAAAAAAAATTTAAAAACTTCAAAGATTTCAAAAGATTTTAATTATTTCACAAATATTAAAAAATTTTAATATTAACAAATTTTAAAGATTCCAAAAGATTTCAACAGGATTCAAAAAATTTCATAAAGATTTGAAAGGTTTCAGAAAGGCTTAAAACAATTCACAAATTTTTTTAAAAAATTTTAAAAGACTATACAGATTTCAAAAGATTTTACAAATATTTCGGAAAGTTTTAAAAGATTTCACAAAGATTAAAAAAAATGATCAGGATTTTAGAATGATTTGAAAGATTTCCCAATGATTTTCAGGCTAACACAATGATTTTAGAGATTTCGGAAGATTTCACAATAATTTCCCGGATTAGCGAGATTCAATAATTTTCATAAAGATTTGAAGGATTTCAGAAAGGTTTCATACAAATCACAAAAATAAAATTTTTTTAAGAATTCAAAAATTTCCAAAGATTCTTAATATTTTACAAATATTTCCGAAAGTTTTAAAAGATTTCACAATGATAAAAAAAATATGTGAGGATTTTATAATGATTTCAAAGATTTCAGAATGATTTTCAGGACTACAGAATGATTTTAGAGATTTCAACATATTTTACAATAATTTCCCGGATTTTAGCAGGATTTTAACAATTAAAGAGAAATTTAAAAGATTTAAAAAGATTTCATTATGATTTCAAAAGGATTCAAAAAATTTCATAAAGATTTGAAAGATTTCAGAAAAGTTTAAAACAATTCACGACATTTAAAAAAATTTTACAAAGGCTTCAAAGATTTCAAAAGATTTTACAAATAGTTCCGAAAGTTTAAAAAAATTTCACAAAGATTACAAAAAAAGTCGAAGAATTTAAAAATGATTTCAAAGATTTCACAATGAATTACACAATAAGCTTAAAGATTTCAAAAGATATCAAAATAATTTTCTAGATTTCTTCAGAATTTTAACAATTTTTAGAGAAATTTCAAAGATTTCAAAAGATTTTATTGTGATTTCAATAGGGCTCAAAAATTTTCATAAAGATTTTAAAGATTTCAGAAAGGTTTTAAATCACAAAGATTTTGCAAAACATTTTAAAAACTTCAAAGAGTTCAACAGATTTTACAAAGATTTTAACTATTTTACAAATATTTCCGAAAGTTTTAAAAGATTTCACAAAGATTTTCAGGACTACATAATGATTTTAGAGATTTCAAAGATTAGAAAAGATTTCATTATGATTTCAAAAGGACTCCAGAATTTTCACAAAGATTTGAAAGATTTCAGAAAGGTTTAAAACAAATCACAAAGATTTTTAAAAATTTTACAAAGACTTAAAGATTTCAGAAAATGTTAAAAGTTTTCACTAAAATTTAAACAATTTCGCAAAGATTTCAAAGATTTCATATTGCTTTCAAAGCTTTCAAAACATTCCACAATCATTTCTTAGATTATATTAGGATTTAAAAAATTTCACAAAGATTTCATAATTATTTCCAAGATTTCAGAAAGGTTTGAAATATTTCACAAAGATTTTAAAATATTTTGTATCGATATGTAAGAATAATTGCTGTAGACTATATAGTAGTTTTAAGCCAACCAAAAAAGAAAAATAGGAAAAAAATTTTCCCTTTTTCCTTAATCCGCATTGTCTTTATATTGTATATAGAAGTTTATTAGATATTCCAAGTAAAGAAATCTCTATTAGGAATATAATTTCTTTCCCAAAGCATGTATGTACTCTTAAAATCAATAACCAATTTCCCTGAGAAATTCCATTAAAATTTATCGAATTTGTTTCGTTCACCGACTCATTGCTGAAAAGTGGGCTTGCTTGAAAATCGAAAACAGCCATAAAGTTACAAGTAGATAATCCTGTACTTATCAGACGTATTTCTTCTTTCATTTAGAACGTAAAATGAGGGAGAAAAAACGCTCGTAAACGAACCCAAATTTCCTAGCATGAAAATTACATTTTTTAAATCCTACAAGTACAACTCACGTCTCGCTTTTTATTTCAACAATTTTCCGAGAATATTCATCAGAAAATTCTCCGCAATTTCACTTTTTTATAGTTTCAAGAATATCTCCAATTATTTCGGTAAAAAACCCTTATACTATTTTCCTTCCTATTTAATACTTTTAATTAATTGAAACAACTTATTTTTAACTGGAAACGTTTAAATATACAATTTAAAAAAACTTTATTATTTATTCCGCTGTGAATTTTAATTTTGCAACAGGGTTAAAAAAAGTATTAAGATAATAAGAACAGTCCGTCCAGAAAACTTCGGTAAGGATTTTAAAAATTTCGCAAAGATTTTAAAAATTTCACAAAGATTTCAGTGATTTCACAGGATTTCAATAATTTCCAAAGACTTTGAAATATTTAAAATATTTCACATTATTTAAAAAGACTTCACACATTCCAAAAAGTTGAAAAGATTTAACAAAATATGAGAATTTAAAAAGCAAATTTAAGATTGCAAAAAGTTTTACAAGATTTCACAAAGGTTTCAAAGATTCCAAAGGAGTTCAAAGATTTCAAAGTATTTCACGAAGATATCCAAGATTTCACAAGATCTTAAAAAATTTTCATACAGATTTCTATGATTTAAAAAGATTTCAGAATAATTTCCAAGATTTCACAATGACCCTGAGAGAATATAAAAATTTAACGAGGATTTCAAAGATTTCAGAAAGGTTTAGAAGATTTCACAACATTTCAAGAACATCAAAGGGATTTTAGAATGATATGAAAATCCTTTCAAATATTTCAAAACATTTCAGAATGATTTCCAATATTTTACCCAAATTTACAAAATTTTATATGAATTTTTAAGATTTCATAATTATAAATTTAACAAATATTTCCGAAATTTTAAAGAGTTTTCACTCTAATTTAAAGAATTTCGCAAAGGTTTTAAAATATTTCAAAGATTTCAGAATGATTTCAAAGATTTTAAAAGATTTTACAATGATTTGAAAAAATTTCCCAGGATTTAAAAAAAATTTCAAATATTTTAAAAATTTCAAAAGATTTCAAAATGCTTTCGAAAATTTTTAAGAATTTCATAATGATTTCCAAGATTTTAACGGAATGTAAAACTGTCGTAAAGATTTTAAAAATTGTAGAAAGGTTTATAAAATTTTATACAAATTTAGAAGACTTCAGAAAGTTTTAAAGGATTTCAAAAGATTTCACCATGATTTCAAAGAGTTTTCACGGATTAAAAAAAATTTACAAATATTTTAAGAGGATTCAAAATGTGTAAAATGCTTTCAAAGATTTCAGATAATTTCACAATGTTTTTCAAGATTTTTCCGGAATTTTGGCAGGATGAAAAAAAAATCACAAAGATTTAAAAGACTTCAGAAAGATTCAAAAGATTTCAAAGATTTCAAAAAATTTTATAATGATTTCAAAGATTTTTCCAGTATTGAAAATATTTCACAAATATTTCAAACACTTCAAAATATTTCAAAGGATTTTAAATTCTTTTGAAGATTTCAAATAAGTTAATTATTTCCAAGGTTTTACCAGAATGTCAAAAATGTCATAAGGATTTAAAAAATTCCAGAAAGGTTTAGAAAATTTCACAAAGATTTGAAAATATTCACAAAGAATTAAAAGTCTTCAGAAAGGGTTAAAAGATTTTAAAGATTTTTAAAGATCTCAAAAGATTTCTGAATGATTTCCAAGACTTTGTAAGATTTTAACAAAATTCACAAAGACATAAAAAGTTTTCCAAATATTTAAAAATATTTCACAATGATGGCAATAATTTTAAAAAACTTCATAATGATTTAAGAATGATATATAAAATTTTACTAGAAATTTTAAAAATTTTCATAAATATGTTAAAGACTTCAGAAGAACTTAAAAGATTTCACAAAGATTTTAAAACTTCCGCAAAGATTTCAAAGATTTCAAAAAATTTCACAATGATTTCCAAAATTTCACAAATATGTCAAAGGATTTTAAAATCCTTTTAAGGTTTCTAATAATTTCATTATTTCCAAGATTTTACCGGAATGTCAAAAATGTCATAAGGATTTCAAAAATTTCAGAAAGGTTTAGAAAATTTCACAAAGATTAAAAAGAATTTAAAAAAGCTTCAAACATTTCCAAAGACTGCAGAATGATTTGAAAGATGTTGGCAGGATGAAAAAAAAATCACAAAAATTTAAAAGACTTTAGAAAGATTCAAAGGATTTCAAAGATTTCAAAACATTTTATAATGATTTCAAAGATTTTTCCAGTATTGAAAATATTTCACAAACATTTCAAACACTTCAAAAGATTTCAAAGGATTTTAAATTCTTTTTAAGGTTTCAAATAATTTAATTATTTCCAAGATTTTACCGGAATGTAAAAAATGTCATAAGGATTTAAAAAATTTCAGAAAGGTTTAGAAAATTTCACAAAGATTTGAAAATATTCACAAAGAATTAAAAGTCTTCAGAAAGGTTTAAAAGATTTTAAAGATTTTTAAAGAACTGAAAAGATTTCTAAATGATTTCCAAGACTTTGAAAGATTTTAAAAAATTCACAAAGACATCAAAATATTTCCAAAGATTTCACAATGATGGCAATAATTTCAAAAAATTTCATAATGATTTAAGAATGATATATAAGATTTTACTAGAAATTTAAAAAATTTTCATAAATATGTTAAAGATTTCAGAAGAACTTAAAAGATTTCACAAAGATTTTAAAACTTTCGCAAAGATTTCAAAAAATTTCACAATGATTGAAAATTTTTTTTAAATTTCAGAATTATTTCCAAGATTTCACTGGGATTTGAAGATTTTCATAAAGATTTTAAATATTTCAGAAAGTTTTAAAAGATTCCACAAAAGTTTTAAAACTTTCGCGAAAATTTCAATGATTTCAAAAGATTTCAAGAGATAGCACAAAAAAATTTCAAGATTTCACAAAGATGACAAAGGTTTAAAAAAATTTCAAGGATATAAAAAGATTTGAAATACTTCAAAAGAGTTCAGAATGATTTAAAAAATTTCAAGAGATTTCATAATAACTTTCAAGATTTCATTAGATTTCAACAATTTCAGAAAATTTTAAAGATTTTACAAGAAATAGAATGTTTTCAAAGATTTCACGATGATTTTCAGGATTAAAAATTGATTTTAGAGATTTCAAAAGATTTAGCAATAATTATGTAGATTTCACCAGGATTTTAACAATTTTACAGAAATTCCAAATATTCAAAAAGTTTTCATTATGGTTGCAACAGGATTCAAACATTTTCATAAAGATTTGAAAGATTTCAAAAAGGTTTTGAAATAAAACACAAAGATATAAACAATTTCTTAAAGAGTTGAAACATTTCAAAAGATTTTACAAAGATTAAAAAAATTTTTTAAATATTTCCGAAAGTCTTCAAGGATTTCACCAAGATAAAAAAAATGTCTAAGGATTTTAGAATGATTTCAAAGATTTCACAATGATTATCAGGATGCACAATAATTTCCTGGATTTCATCAGGGTTTTAACAATTTTACAGAAATTTCAAAGATTTCAAAAGATTTCATTAAGATTTTAACAGGAGTCAAAAATTTTCATAAAGATTTGAAAGATTTCAGAAAGTTTTTGAAGCAAATCACAAAGATTTAGAAAAATTTCTTAAAGACATCCAAGATTTCAAAAGATTTCACAAAGATATTAAGTATTTTATAAATATTTCAGAAAGTTTTAAAAGACTTCACAAAGATTAAAATAAGTTTCTAGTGATTCAAGAATGATTATAAAGATTTCACAATGATTTTAGAGATTTCAAAAAATTTTACAATGATTTCCTGGATTTCACCAGGGTTTTAACAATTTAAAAAAAAAATCAAAGATTTCAAAAGATTTTATTAAGATTTTAACAGGAGTCAAGAATTTTCATAAATATTTGAAAGATTTCAGAAAGGTTTTGAAACAAATCACAAAGATTTAAAAAAATTTCTTGAAGACTTCAAACATTTCAAAAGATTTTACAAATATTTTAAAAAATTTACAAATATGTCCGACATTCTTAAAAGATTTCACTAAGATCAAAAAAATGTCTAAGGATTTTAGAATGGTTTCAAAGATTTCACAATTATTTTCAGGATTACACAATGATTATAGAGATTTCAAAAGATTTCACAAATACTTTCCCGGATTTCACCAGGATTTTAACAATTTTACAGAATTTTCAAAGATTTCATTATGATTTCAAAAGGATTAAAAAAATTTCATAAAGATTTGAAAGACTTCAGAAAGGTTTAAAACAATTCAAAACATTTTATTTTTTATTTTAAAAAGACTTCAAAGATTTCAAAAGATTTAACAAATATTTCAGAAAATTTTTAAAAATTTCACAAAGATTTAAAAAAATACGTGCGGATTTAAGAATGATTTCAAATATTTCACAATGATTTTCAGGACTACGGAATCATTCTGGAGATTTCAAAAGATTTCACAATATTTTCCCGGATTTCACCAGGATTTTAACAATTTTCAGAAATTTCAAAGATTGCAAAGGATTTCAATATGATTTTAACAGGATTCAAATAATTTCATAAAGATTTGAAGGATTTCAAAAGATTTCAAGAGATATCACAAAGAATTTCAAGAATTCACAAAGATGAAAAAGGTTTAAAAAATGTCAAGGATAGCGAAATATTTGAAATATTTCAAAAGAGTTCAGAATAATTTCAAACATTACAACAGGTTTCACAATAACTTTCAAGATTTCATTGGATTTCAACAATTTCACAAAAATTTACAGATTTTAAAAGAAATAGAATGTTTTCAAAGATTTCAAGATAATTTTCAGTATTAAAAATTTATTTTAGAGATTTCAAACGATTTAACAATAATTTCATGGATTTCACCAGTATTTTATCAATTTTACAGAAATTTCAAAGATTGAAAGTTTTCATTATGATTTCAACAGGATTCAAACGTTTCATAAAGATTTGAAAGATTTCAGAAAGATTTTAAACAAAGCACAAGGATTTTAAATTTTTTTTAAAGAATGCAAAGATTTCAAAAGATTTTAGACAGATTTTGAATATTTTACAAATATTTCGAAACGTCTTAAAAGATTTCACCAAGATAAAAAAAAATTTCTAAGGATTTTAGAATGATTTCAAAGATTTCGCAATGATTTTCAGGAATACACAATGATTTTAGAGATTTAAAAAAATTGCACAATAATTTCCTCGATTTCATCAGGGTTTTAACAATTTCACAGAAATTTCAAAGATTCCAAAAGATTTCATTATGATTTCAAAAGGATTCAAAAATTTACATAATGATTTGAAAGGTTTTGAAACAAATCGCAAAGATTTAAAAAGATTTCTTAAAGACTTCAAACATTTCCAAAGATTTTACAAAGATTTAAAAAAATTTCCAAATATTTCCGAAAGTTTTAAAAGATTTCACAAAGATTAAAAAAAATGCGTGAACATTTTAGAAGGATTTCAAAGATTTCACAATAACTTCCTGGATTTCACCAGGATTTTAACAATTTTTCAGAAATTCAAATATTTCAAAAGATTTTGCAAAGATTTTAAATGTTTTACAAATATTTCCGAAAGCTTAACAAGTTTTCACAAAGATTTTAAGGAAATCTATGAGGATTTTTGAATGATTTCAAAGATTTCACAGTGATTTTAAGGACTAAGGAATGATTTTAGAGATTTCAAAAGATTTCACAATAATTCCCTGGATTTCTCCAGGCTTTAAAAATTTTACAGAAATTTTGAAGATTCCAAAAGATTTAATTATTATTTTAAAAGGATTAAAAAAATTCCATAAAGATTTAAAGGATTTCAAAAAAGTTTAAAACAAATCACGAAGATTTAAAAAATTTCTTAAATACTTAAAAGATTTCAAAATATTTTACAAATATTTCTGAAAGTTTTAAAAGATTTCACAAAGATTAAAAAAAAGTTTCTAGGGATTTTAAAATGATTTCAAAGATTTCAGAATGATTTTCAGGATTACATAATGATTTCAAAAGATTTCACAATAATTTCCTGGATTAAAGCAGGATTTTAACAATTTTACAGAAATATCAACGATTCAAAAGATTTCATTATGATTTTAACAAGATTTAAAAAATTTCATAATACTTGAAGGATTTCAAAAAACTTTAAAACAAATCACAAAAATTTTTTTAAAAAATTCAATACTTCCAAGACTTCAAAAGATTTCACAAATATTTCCGAAATTTTAAAAAGATTTCATAAAGATTAAAAAAAAGTTTCTAAGGATTTTAGAATGATTTCAAAGATTTCACAATGATTTTCAGCCTTAAACCATGATTTCAAACATTTCAGAAATTTCACAACAGTTTCCTGGATTTCAGCAGGACTTTCACAATTTTACAGAAATTTCAAAGTTTTCATTATGATTAAACAGGATTCAAAAATTCTTATAGAGATTTGAAATATTTCAGAAAGGCTTTAAACAAATCACAAAGATTTTAATTTTTGTTTTAAATCCGGAGATTTAAAAATGCATTACAAAGATTTCAAAAATTTTACAAATAATTTCGGAAGTCTTAAAAGATTTCACCAAGATAAAAAAATGTCTATGATTTTAGAATGATTTCAAAGATGTCACAATGATTTTCAGGACTGCACAATGATTTTAGAGATTTCAAAAGATTTCACAATAATTCCTGGATTTCCTCAGGATTTTAACAATTTTACAGAAACTTCGAAGATTCTAAAAGATTTCATTATCATTTTAAAAGCATTACAAAATTCCATAAAGATTTGAAGGATTTCAAAAAAGTTTAAAACAAATCACAAAGATTAAAAAAATATTTTAATAGTTACAAGATTTCAAAAGATTTTAAAATTTTTACAAATCTTTCCGAGAGTTTTAAGAGATTTCACCATGATAAAAAAATGTCTACGGATTTTAGAATGATTTCAAAGATTTCAAAAGATTTCACAATAATTTCCTGGATTAAAGCAGGATTTTAACAATTTTAAAGAAATTTTAAATATTCCAACAGATTTCATTATGATTTTACCAGGATTTAAACAATTTCATAAGGATTTGAAGGATTTCAAAAAACTTTAAAACAAATCACAAAGATTAAAAAAAAATTAAATACTTCCAAGATTTCAAAAGCTTTCACAAAGATATTCAATATTTTACAAATATTTCCGAAAGTTGTAAAAGCTTTCACAAAGATTAAAAAAGTTTCTAAGGATTTGAGAATGATTTCAAAGATAATAATTTTCAGGATTACACAATGATTTCAAAGATTTCACAATGATTTCAACGATTTCACAATAATTTCCTAGATTTCACCAGGATTTTAAAAATTTTACAGAAATTTCAAAGATCAAAAAGTTTTCATTAAGATTTCAACAGAATAAAAATAAATGTCATAAAGATTTGAAAGATTTCAGAAAGGTTTCGAAACAAATCACAAAGATTTAAAAGATTTTCTTAAAGATTTCAAACATTTCAAAAGATTTTTAAAAGATTTTTAAAATTTTACAAATCTTTCCGAAAGTCTTAAAAGATTTCACCAAGATAAAAAAAATTTCTAAGGATTTTAGAATGATTTCACAATTATTTTCAGAATTACGCAATGATTTCAAAGATTTCAAAAGATTTCATAATATATTCCTGGATTTCAGCACGATTTTAACAATTTTAAAGAAATTTTAAAGATTCCAAAAGATTTCATTATGATTTTAACAGGATTTAACAAATTTCATAAAGATTTGAAGGATTTCAAAAAACTTTAAAACAAATCACAAAGATGTGAAGGATTTCAAAAAACTTTAACACAAATCACATATATTTAAAAAATAATTTAAATGCTTCCAAGATTTCAAGGGTTTCACAAAGATATTCAATATTTTACAAATATTTCCGAAAGTTTTAAAAGCTTTCACAAAGATTAAAAAAGTTTCTAAGGATTTGAGAATGATTTCAAAGATAATAATTTTCAGGATTACA
>JAWWLR010000158.1:55532577-55546199 GCA_035041075.1 Acraspis erinacei | reverse complement strand
AAATTACTTCTTTGAATTTTTAATTGCTTTTTTGTTGTTTAAAACTCATCATTTTAATTTAATATTCACCTCTTTTATTGAAAATTAGTGTTTTTTTTCTATATAATTTTTTATTGAAAATTGATCTGCATGTTTGAGGGTTGAATCACTATGTAAAAAAAGTGTTTTTTGTTAAAAATGTATCATTTTAATTGAAAATTTACCTCTTTGAATAAAAATTTGTGTATTTATTTTTGAAAAATAGTTATTTAAAGTGAAACTTTAACTATTATAATTGAAGATTTATCATTAAAGCTGAAAGTTGAACTATTTCGTTAAGTTTGTTTTTTGGATTATGAATTCAACTATTTCAATTAAAGATTCATGATTTTAGTTGAAAATTACTTTTAAAATTTTTAATTACTTTTTTTGTTGCTGAAAACTCATTATTTTTGTTGAATATTCACGTCTTTGATTGAAAATTAGTTTTTTTTAAATATTATTTTTTAAATTGAAAATTGAACTAGTCTAATTGAAGATTCATAATTTTAATTGAAAATTTGCCTCTTTCATTAAAAATTAGTTTTTTCTTTAAAAATGATAATATAAATAAAAAATTTATCTATTCTAATTGATGATTATATTTTTGAATAATTATTTGGTTAAAAAGTAATTTTTTTTAAATTATAAATTGAACTATTTCAATTGAAAATTCATGATGGAAGTTTGAAAATTACTTTTTCAATTTTTAATTAATCTTTTTGTTTTTGAAAACTCACAATTTTAATTGAATATCTCCCATTTTTATTGAAAATTAGTCGTTTTTTTAAAACTTTTTAATTGAAAATTTAAATAGTCGGAAGATTCATAATTTTAATTGAAAACTCACCTCTTTCATTCAAATGTTTTCTTTTCTTTGAAAATAATTGTCTAAATTAAAAATGGGACTATTCTAATTGAAGATTCCATTTTGAATAATTATTTTGTTAAAAATTTATACTTTAAAAAAAGTATAAATTGAACTATTTCAATTGAAAATTTATGATTTAAGTTGAAAATTACTTTTTACATTACTATTTTGTTGTTGAACTATTCTAATTGAAAATTTATCATGAAAGCTGAAAGTTGAACTATTTTCTCAGAAAGTGTTTTTTTTTTTTAAATAATCAATTGAACTACAATTTCGATTGAAGATTCATGATTTTAGTTGAAAATTACTTTTTTAATTTTTAATTACTTTTTTGTTGTTGAAATCTCATTATTATAGTTGAATATTCCCAGTTTTTATTCAAAATTAGTTGTTTTGTATTTTTCTAAATAATTGTTTAAATTAAAAATTGGACTATTCTAATTGAAGATACCATTTTGAATAACTATTTTGTTAAAAAGTAATTTTTTAAAATTATAAATTGAACTATTTCAATTGAAAATTCATGATTTAAGTTGAAAATTACTTTTTTAATTTTTAATTACTTTTTTGTTGTTGAAAACTCATCACTTTAATTAAATATTCCCCGTTTTGATTGAAAATTATTGTATTTTTTCTAAATAATTTTTTTAATTGAAAATTTCACTAGTCTAATCAAAGATTCATAATTTTAATTTAAAATTCACCTCTCATTAAAAATTGGTTTTTTCTTCAAAAATCATTGTTTAAATTAAAAATTAGACTTCTAATTAAAGATTCCATTTTGAATTACTATTTTGTTAAAAAGTTATACTTTTGTTAAATTTAAATTGAACTTTTTCAATTGAAAATTAATCCTTTAAGTTTAAAATTACTTTTTACATTTTTAATTGCTTTTTTGTTGTTGAAAACTCATCATTTTAATTGAATATTCACTTCTTTTATTGAAAATTAATGTTTTTTTCTATATAATTTTAAAAAATTTTTAATTGATCTGCATTTTTTAGATCTGCATTTGATCTGCATTTTTTTATTTGTAAAAAAAAAATGATTTTTTGTTAAAAATTTATAATTTTAATTGAAAAATTGTGTATTTATTGTTGAAAAATAATTATTTAAATTGAAAAATAATTATTTAAATTGAAACTGGAATTACTTTAATTGAAGATTTATCATTAAAGCTTAAAGTTGAACTATTTTGTTAAAAAGTTATATTTTTTAAATTATAAATCGAACTTTTTCAATTGAAGATTCATGATTTTAGTTTAAAATTAATTTTTAATTACTTTTTTGCTGTTGAAAATTTAACCAGTCTAATTGAAGATTCATAATTTTAATTGAAAATTCACCTTTTTCATTAAAAATTTGCGTATTTATTGTTGAAAAATAATTATTCAAAGTGAAATTTGAACTATTATAAGTGAAGGATTATCATTAGAGCTAAACTTTAACTATTCGGTTAAGAAGTAATTTAAAAAAAATGATAATTTTTTATTTAATTTTAATTTTTAATCCGCTAAAATTTTATAAAATCCCGTGAAATTCTATAATGAAATTTCCTGAAGTCCTGGAAAATGTATTAAAATACATTGAGCGCTTGAAAATTCTATAAAATTATAAGTTCTCGGAAATCTGATAAAATCCTGAATCATTTCAGACTTTCCGAAATTTAAAAAAACTCTCGATCCAAAAATATTTGAACCGCTTTAAAATCCCTTCAAATTAATCAAATTAATCAAAAATTCCTTGCATCATTTTTAAATTTCCTCAAATATTTTACAAGTTTTAAAAAAGCCCCAAAATCTGGAAAAATACCTAAAATATTGCAAAATCATTTGCGTGTGATTAATACACGTTTACCGAAGATTATATTAATTTACAATTAAATTTTATTTCGAAAATTTTTCCATTAAAATACTGTAGATGCTTCATAAATAATGTGACCTTCCTTAAAAACAAATATACTTTTGTTTAAACACAATTTGGATCTATCCAGAAAACAGGTAAAAACTGCGTCATTATTCTTATCACGATGACTCATGTTTAATAGTTTAATTGCCTGCTGTAAAAAATTACGAAATATTTGAATAATATTCTTCCAAATGTAGAAACACCGCAAATTCGAATTCTCTCGAATGTTCCAGATTAAAATTGATTTTTTAAAAAATAATTTTAAGATCCAAACGAGTGAAAAAAATAGAAAATAATAAAAGGTAATTCATCAAGCATTTTATTTTAAAAATGCTACATTTTCAAAATTACAAATTACAATTACATATTTTGTATAAAAATATACCAAAGCTATTCCATTTTGAAATTTTTCATTTAAAATCCCACATTTTTAAATGATTCATTCAATTTTTATGAGAAAAAAAACCGGTTTTTTGTAATCGATATTATTTTTTATACTTGAATTTTATGACAAAAAGTTTCCATTGAAATTCTAGATGTTTCGCGAGTAATTCCACCTTCTTTGAAAACAAGTATACTTTTGTGTACACATAATTTGGATTTTTCCAAGGCTGATAAAAACTGCGCAGCAATATTCGTGTACAGAAATCAACCTATAAACGACGTCATTTCTCTTATCATGATGATTCATTTCAAATATTTTAATTAAGTTTCATAAAAATTTCCTAAAGATTTGAATAATAAACTTCTAAATGTAGAAAAACTTAATATTAAAATTCTCTTCAATTTTTAAGATGATCAAATTTAAATGTTTTATAAATTTTAATTATTTTAAAATCCAATCAGTTCTTAAACATTTAATTAAATTTTTTTGTATTCTACGGCGAAAATTTAACATTTTTAAATACGAAATTCTTTACACTTTCTAAATCTATATTTTTTTATTCTAAGGCTAAAATTGAACGTTTTTAAATACGAAATTCTTTAGACTCAAGATCTAAAATTTTTTTTATTCTAAGGCTAAAATTTAATATTTTTAAATGACTTTCATCATCTAAATTTTTTATTGTAAGAAAAAATTTAACATTTTTAAATACGACATTTTTTAGACTTTCAAGATATAAATTTTTTTTATGCTAAGGCTAAAATTTAATATTTTTAAATACGAAATACTTTAGACTTTCATAATATAAAAGTTTTTTATTCTAAGAGTCAGACTTTCATCATCTAAATTTTTTATTGTAAGGCTAAAATTAAATTTCTTAAATACAATTTTCTTTAAACTATCATCATGTACATTTTTTATTATAAAACTAAAATTGAACATTTTTAAATACGAAATTCTTTAGACTTTCAAGATCTAAATTTCTTTTTATTCTAAGGCTAAAATTTAATATTTTTAAATGAGACTTTCATATTTTAAATTTTTTATTGTAAGCAAAAATTTAACATTTTTAAATACGAAATGTTTTAGACATTCATCGCCTAAATTTTTTTATTGTAAGGCTAAAATTTAATATTTGTAAATACGAAATTCTTTAGACTTTCAAGATCTAAAAAATTGTCTTATTCTAAGGCTAAAATTTAATATTTTAAATAAGACTTTCATCATCTAAATTTTTTATTCTAATGCTAAAATTTAATATTTTTAAATACGAAATTCTTTAGACTTTCAACATCTAAATTTCTTTTTATTCTAAGGCTACAATTGAACATTTCATACACATCAAAAATTTAAATTTTTTTAATTCTAAGACTTTCATCTTCTAAATTTTTTATTCTAAGGCTAAAACTTAACATTTTTAAATACAAAATTCTTTACACTTTCAAAATCGAAATTTTCTATTCTAAGACTTAGACTTTCATCATCGAAACTTTTTTATTGTAACGCTAAAATTTAATAATTTTAAATACAAAATCCTTTAGACATTCATAATCTAAATTTTTTATTCTAATGCTACAATTCAACATTTTTAAATACGAAATTCTTTAGAATTTCATAATCTAAAATTTTTTTTATTCTAAGGCGAATATTTTTATTTTTAAATGCGAAATTCTTTATACTTTCATCATCTAAATTCTTTATTGTAAGGCTAAAATTGAACATTTATAAATAAAAAAGTCTTTACACTTTCAAGATCTAAATTTTTTTTTTATTCTAAGACTTAAGACTTTTATCATCTAAATTTTTGTTATTATAAGGCTAAAATTTCACATTTTTAAATACGAAATTCTTTAGACTTTCAAGATCTGAATTATTTTTTATTCTAAGGCTAAACTTTCACATTTTTAAATACAAAATTCTTTACACTTTAAAAATCTAAATTTTTAATTCTAAGACTTAGACTTTCATCATCGAAATTTTTTTACTGTAAGGCTAAAATTTAATATTTTTAAATACGAAATTCTTTAGACTTTCATAATCTAAAATTTTTTATTCTAAGGCTAAAATTTAAATTTTTAAATACGAAATTCTTTGGACTTTCATAATCTAAAATTTTTTATTCTGAGGCTAAAATTTAATTTTTTAAATACAAAATTCTTTAGACTTTCAAGATCTAAATTTTTTTTATTCTAAGGCTAAAATTCAATATTTTGAAATGAGAGTTTCATCATCTAAATTCTTTATTGTAAGAAAAAATTTCACATTTTTAAATACGAAATTCTTTAGACTTTCATAATCTAACATTTTTTATTCTAAAACTAAAATTGAACATTTCATACACTTTCAAAATCTAAATTTTTTTTTTTATTTCAAGACTTAAGACTTTCATCATCTAAATTTTTAATTTTAAAGCTATAATTGAACATTTTTAAATACGAAATACTTTAGACATTTAAAATTTTTGTATTCTAAGACTAAAATTGAACATTTTATACACTTTCAAAATCTAATTTTTTTTTTATTCTAAGACTTAGACTTTCATCATTTAAATTGTGTATTGAAAGGCTAAAATTGCTGATTTTTAAATGCGAAATTCTTTAGACTTTCAAGATCTAAAATTTTTTAATTGTAAGGCTAAAATTTAAATTTTTAAATACAAAATTCTTTAGACTTTCAAAATCTAAATTTCTTTTTATTCTAAAGCTAAAATTGAACATTTTTAAATAAGAAATTCTTGAAACTTTCAAAATCAAAATTATATTTATGCTAAGACTTAAACTTTCATCATCTAAATTTTTGTATTGTAAGGCTAAAATTTAATATTTTTAAATCCGAAATTCTTTTGACTTTCATAACTAAAATTTCCTAACTAAAAATTAAAAAAAAAAAAAAACTAAAAATTCTACCCCCTTCAAGTTCAAAAAAATATTTTAATTTAATATTAAAAACTAAAAACTAACAATAAATAAATTTTCATTTAACATAAAATTGAATAAATTTAAAAAATCTACTCACCAGAACCACACACCACGAAAATAAAAAGTGCCAAGAGCCAGGGTCCTACAGGACTCGATTCTTCCTGCACTTTCTGTAAAAAAAAAAAACACCATTCTCGTAAATTTCGTTCCCTAATCCGCAATTTTAGCAATTTGTATAATTTCACTGGCGGAAAAACTTTATTTTCAAAATTAATTAGTATTTTTTATAAATAAAATAGAACAATTTTGAATTCAAATTTCTTAAAATATTTCAAATTTATTTATATCAACCAAAAAAGATCAATTTTCTACTTTAAAATATGAGTTTTCGATCCAAAAATATAAATTTTTAACAAAACAGTTGAATTTTCTATTAAAAAAGAAAAGATTTTCTAACAAAATAGTTGAATTTTCCACCGTTAAAGATGAATCCGCAATCACAATCAAATTTTTAAACGAAAAATATTAAACTTTAACCAAAAGAACTTTTATTTTCAAAGAAAGAATTTAATTTTGTAGAAGCCAGTCGTATTTTCATTAAAACATGATTACATTTTAATAAAAATACTTCAATTTTCAACAAAATAATTGAATTTTTAAACAAATATTTGAATTTTCTAGCTACAAAAATAATTTTCCATCCAAGTAGTCGAATTTTTAAACAAAAAGAACGAATTTTCAACCAAGAAAATTAATTTTCTACAAAAAATAAGAGTTTACAAAAAATACACGAAGTTTAAAAGAAACAATTGAATTTTCCACTACAAAAGGTACATTTCCAACTAAAAATGTAAAATTTCAGGCAGAAAATTGTTTTTTAACAATAAAATAAAAAATTATTCTGAAAAAGAGACAAATTTTTAACCAATGTGATAAATTTTATAACTGAAAAAAAAAATTTTCAACCTAGAAAGATTTTTCAGTGAAGAAAGAAAAAAAATTTAATCCAAATTGTTCAAATTTCAAGCCAAAATAGAATTTTTCTGTCAAACAATTGAATTTTCAACGAAACATTTTAATTTTTAACAAAAAGAAGAATTTACAACTAAATAAATTAAAATTTCAATTGAAAAGTTACATTTTTCGTTTAGAAAATTAATTTTTAACGGAAAAAGGTCAGGTTTTCAAAAAAAAAAAGTTTGAGAGAGATAAAATCTCTCCTGAAAAAGATGAACTTTTAAAACCAAAAAGACGAATTTTAAATCCGAAATAAATTTCTGTTCAAATAAACTAATTTTCAACAAAACTGTTGAATTTTCTACCAAAAAAAAAATAATAAAATTTACCACAAAATCGTTAATTTTTAACCAAATAATTGAATTCTCAACAAAAATGTAATAGTTAATGTTTTTAATTAAAAAATACAAAATTTCTACTAAAATAGATCAATTTTAAAAGAAAAAAACGGCAAATTTTTAATAAAATACATGAATTTTTAAACAAATATTAGCATTTTTAAATAAAAATGGAAACAGTGAATTTATAAACCAATAAATTAATATTCTCTAAAACAGTTTAATTTTCAAACCAAAAATATAAATTCTCTATCTAAAATAATTTTTAACCCGAAATATAAATTTTTAATCTAAAAGAATTTTTAACTAAAAGATGTATTTTTAAAAAATATGAAGTTTCTCCGAAAAATTTAATTCTGCAACCAAAAATATAATTTTTTTTAACGAAAAGATGAATTTTCTGATTAAATTGAACATTTTTTAAGTTTAATTTTCAACCCAAAAATATAAATTTTCAACGAAGAGATGAATTTTCAATCCAAAAGAATTTTCTGCTCAAATACTAAAAATTTTAACAAAAAAGAAGAATTTTCTGTAAAAAAGTAAAATTTTAAACAAAAAATATAAATTTTCAAATAAAAAATATGAATTTTCAACTAAAAATTTGTCTTTTAACAAAAAATAAGAATTTTCTGTAAAACAGTTTAATTTTCAATCCAAAAATATAAGTTTTCAACGAAAAGATGAATTTTCAATCCAAAAGAATGTTCTGCTCAAATACTAAAATTTTTAAAAAAAGAAAAAAGAATAAAGTTAATTTTTAAACCAAAAATATAAATTTTCAAATCAAAAATATGAATTTTCTGTAAAACAGTTTAATTTTCAACCCAAAAATATAAATTCCCAATCTAAAATAATTTTTAACGCGAAATATAAAATTTTAATCTAAAAAATTTTTTAACTAAAATATGTATTTTTTTAAAAATATTAATTTTCTACGAAAAATTTAAATCTGCAATCAAAAATATCATTTTTTTTTAACGAAAAGAGGAATTTTCAATCCGAAAGAATTTTCTGATGAAATTGAACATTTTTAAAGTTTAATTTTCAACGAAAAAATGAATTTTCCATCCAAAAGAATGTTCTGCTCAAATAGTCAAATTTTTAACAAAAAAGGAAGAATTTTCTGTAAAAAAGTTAAATTTTAAACCAAAAATATAAATTTTCAAATAAAAAATATGAATTTTCAACTAAAAATTTCTCTTTTAACAAAAAATGTGAATTTTCTGTAAAACAGTTTAATTTTCAACCCAAAAATATAAATTCTCAATCTAGAAGAATATAATGTCCGAACAAACAATTTTTTAAATAAATTAGATGAATTGGCTCCAAAAAATTTAAATTTTTAACACGAAATATACATTTTTAGTCTAAAAGAATTTTCAACAAACCAGTTGAATTTTTAACTAAAAAGGTACATTTAAAAAAAAAAAATATGAATTTTTTGCGAAACATTTAAACTTTCAGTCCAAAAATATCATTTTTTTTAACGAAAAGATGAATTTTCAATCCAAAAGAATGTTCTGCTTAAGTGGAAAATGTTTTAAGTTCAATTTTCAAGCAAAAAATACGAATTTTCAACTAAAAAAATGTCTTTTAACCAAAAATATGAATTTTCTGTAAAACAGTTTAATTTTCAACTCAAAAATATAAATTTTTAATCTGAAAGAATTTTCAACAAAACAGTTAAATTTTTAACTAAAAAATGCATTTTTACAAGAAAATATAAATTTTTAACAAAAAAATGAATTTCTCAAACGAAAATATATATTTACAATAAAATACATTAATTTTCAAATAAATATTTGAACAAAAAATGGAAACGGTAAATTTACAAGTCAATATATAAATCTCATGTAATAAAGTCGAATTTTCAAACCAGCATATAAATTTTCAACAAAAAACATGAAATTTCTACAAAAAGGGATCAATTTTATATTTAAAAAGTCAAACTTTCAACAAATTACATGAATTTTCAAACAAATAGTTGCATCTCTATCTAAAAATAAATTTGCAATCTAAAAGAATATTTTGCTCGAATAGTAAAATTTTCAAAAGTTGATTTTTCAACCAAAAAGACGCAAAAAAAAATTCTAAACGAAACTTCAAAGCTAAGCCAGTTTCCAATGTTTATAAAAAATTGATAAAATTGCAAAAAGAATCCAGAAAAATAGCATAATTTCTTTTTCGTTTTATTCTCAATTCTAGATTATTTGCGGCTCATTAAAAGATTTTCTGTCTCAAAATACAGAAAAACAACCCAATTATCTTTATTTTGTTGTTTCAAATTGTTCCTTAAATAAATAAAATTTGTTTATTATTTGTCTCCTACAGATGGAGTAATTTTGACACCTACTTTTAATCTCAATTCCGAAAAAACACGATTTTTTTTCGATACGCCCTTATAGACACCATGGATAAAAATTCTTCACAAATTGATATGCATTGAAAAATGATGCACTCAAATTTAAGCCACACTTTATTAATTTGTTCTAAAATGCCAAAATTTGCACGAAACTTATTACTTTTGGAGCACAACGACCGTTCCAGATGGTGCGACTTATAACCTCAAAATCGCGAAAAGTGGAATAATTGTAAATAAATTGAAATAGATCTCGGAAAGCGAAGGGAAAATTCCTTATCTGTAAAGAATCTGGATGCCTAATTTTGACCTTTACATTGAAATGATCAACAGCTGTTTGAGAAACGTCAACTGAAAGAAGATGAAAACGTTGCTAAGACTCACCGAAGATTTTGGAACGTTCCCTCTTTGCGTGATGTTTTTGGTTGCCTTTTCGTTGGCGATACGCATTCTCTGTTTTGGAGCCATTTTTTCTTCTGAGGAATGTGAGCGGAGATCGTTTATTGAGAGCACCAGCACCGGTTCAAGAGATACTGACAGGAGCGATCCGATGTGTCAGGCGGTCTTTCTCGCATCGAAGATTCTTTGGAAATCTCTCTTCCACTGTAACTCAGTTCCGCTAACGTCAACAGTGCGCAGTCGCACTACGCCACGGTGGCACTACGGAAAAACGCGTGGCAGTACTGCTCGTAAACATTCCAATACTGTAGGGTTCAAACGAAATATTGTTTTTCAAATCATTTTATTTATTTTGTAATTGGTTAATCTAGGAGTGCTAAAATTATTCCACTAATTTTCTGGAGTAATTTAATATACCAGATGTTTCTTTAGAACTAGGGTAATTTTAATTTTTTTCAGATGTTCAATTGACTAAAGATGCGTTAAATTACTATGAATTCATCCTTTGAATTTATATAAAGTTCAGACTGTTAAAGATTATAGAAAATTGATTTTTCGACGGTTGATTTTTGAAGAGTTGAAAATTCATTTTTGAATTTTTATTCAGTTTTCAATAATTGCATTTTTGAATACTGAAAATTCAATTTTTCTTAATTTTTAACAGTTGAATTTTAAACTGTTGAGAATATATGAATCAATTTTCTTTAATTCTCAACTGTAGAAAATTTGATTAATTTTTTTTTTTATTTTTAAAATGTTGAAAAATCAATTTTTACCATTTAAAAATTTTCTTTCATTTTCAAGTGACAACAAATTTTTTTTAATTTTCAAATGTTGAAAATTAATAAAAAATTTTAATGAATTTTCATCTGCTTAATTTTTATTTGATTCATATTCATTTTTTGAAATTTTAAATATTAAAAATTTACAAAAATATAATTTTTTTAATTTTTTACAATTTTCAACCATAGAAAAATCATTTTAAGAAATGTAAAAATTTTCTTCAATTTTCAACTGTGAAAAATAAATCAAAAGATTTTATTTTATTTTTAATTATTTAACTATTATTGTTGAATTTTTAACTACTGAAAATTGAATTTTAAATTCTCTCCCATGGTAAGCAGTTTAAAAATAAATTTTCATTTTGAATAGTTTTAAATAATTGCAGTTTTGACTGTTAAAAATGCAATTATCCTCAATTATTTAACATTTGAATTTTAAACTGTTAAAAATGTATGTATGAATATTTTTTAATTGTTAAGAGTGACATTTTTCAACTGTAGAAAATTTGAATAAAAAAAATCTAGAATTTTCAACTGTTGACAATCCAATTTTTACCATTTTGAAATTTTCTGCAGAAAATTCAACTAATTTTTTTAAAAATATTTTCTTTAATTTTCAACTATTGATAAATAAGTTTAAAAAATGTTTCAATATTCTTCAAATTTCAAATGTAGAAAATTAATACAACAATATTATTGAATTTTTATTTCTTTAATTATCATTGTTGAATTTTTAACTTTTGAAAATTGAAATTTTAATTCTCTACCACTGTCAAATATTTAAAAGTCTACTTTAAATTTGAAATGAGTTTTAAATACTTCCATTTTCGATTGTTGAAAATGTAATTATCCTCAATTTTCCAAATTAAAATTTGCAAATGCAGAAAATATAATTTTTAAAAGTTTCTAAATTTCTTCAATTTTTAACTGTTGAAACCTCAATTAAGAAAAATTATGATCTTCAATTTTCAACTGTAAAAAAAAATGTTTAGATTTTCTTCAATTTTCAGCTGTCAAAAATTAATACTAAAATTGTATTTTATTTTTATTTGTTTATATATTGTTATTGTTGAATTTTTAACTATTGAAAATTGGATGTTAAATTCTCTACCATGGTCAAAAGTTTAAAATTAAATTTTCAATTTGAATACAGTTTTAAATAAATGCATTTTTGACTACTAAAAATTCAATTTTCATAAATTTTTAACATTTGAATTTTAAACTGTTGAACATCTTTGTATCAATTTTATTTAATTCGCCACAGTTAAATTTTTCAACTGTCGAAAATTTGATTTGAACAAAAATTCTTGAATTTTCTACGGTTGAAAAATCAATTTTTACCATTTTTAATTTTTCTTCCATTTTCCACTGTTGAAAAATAATTTCTTTTCATTTTCAAATGTTAAAAATTAATTAACAGATTTTATTGAATTTTCATCTGTTTAATTTTAATTTGTTGAATTTTAACTATTAAAAATTAAAAAAAATATAATTTTCAACTCTTGAAAATCGATTTTTCAATTTTTAACAATTCTCAACAGTTAAATTTGCCAACCACAGAAAATTCAATTAATTTTTTTTAATTTTCAACTACAGAAAAATCAATTCAAAACATGTTTAAATTTTCTTCAATTTCAACTGTCGAAAATTAATACAACAATATTATTGAATTTTTATTTCTTTATTTATCATTGTTTAATTTTTAATTATTGAAAATTGAATTTACAATTCTCTACCATTGGCAAAAATTAAAAATTCAATTTTCAATTAGAATTGTGTTTTTAATAATTCCATTTTCAATTGTTGAAAATATAATTATCCTCAATTTTCAAAAGTGAAATTTTCCAAATGCAGAAAATACAACTTCAACAGTTGAAAATTTATAAAAAATTTCAATTGTATTTTTATTTCATTAATATTCATTTGTTGAATTTTTAACTATTAAAAATTCACAAAAATATAATTTTCAACTCCTGAAAATCGATTTTTCAATTTTGAACAATTCTCAACAGTTAAATTTGCCAACCGCAGAAAATTCACTTAATTTTTTAAAAATTTTGTTTAATTTTCAACTATAGAAACATCAATTCAAAAAATATTTCAATCTTCTGCAATTTTCAACTGTCGAAAATTAATACAACAATATTATTGAATTTTTATTTATTTATTTATCATTGTTTAATTTTTAATGATTGAAAATTAAATTTACAATTCTCTACCATTTACAACAATTTAAAATTCAATTTTCAATTTGCATTGTGTTTTGAATAATTCCACTTTCGACTGTTGAAAATATAATTATCCTCAATTTTCAAATGTGAAATTTGCCAAATGCAGAAAATACATCTTTTAAAAGTTTATAAATTTCTTCAATTTTTAACGGTTAAAACATCAATTAAGAAAAATTATTTTCTGCCATTTTGAACAGTTGAAAATTTATGAAAAATGTAAATTATAATTTTATTTAATTTTGTATTTATTTAGTTAAATTTTTCAACTGTAGAAAATTTAATTTAAAACAATTTTTATCTTAAATTTTCAACTGTTGTGAAAATGAAACAGATCGAGCGTCACCGTCATAGAAACAGATCGAGCGTCACCGTCATGGAAAAAAGCGGCGCACT
>JAWWLR010000158.1:55480355-55499578 GCA_035041075.1 Acraspis erinacei | reverse complement strand
GGAGGCGTTTCGACTCCATCGAGGCGATCCACAAAACTGTGACAGCCGAATTGAACGCGATTCCGGCGGATGAGTTTAAAAAATGTTTCCTGCAGTGGAAGGACCGCTACCAGCGGTGTATTGACGCTCAAGGGTCCTATTTTGAAGAATATTAGTTGTATAAGCCAAAAGGTTTAATAAAACTGCTTAAAAAGAATAAGGCTCATTACTTTTCAATCGAACCCTGTATTATGGCATTCTTTGTCCATGCTTGCACAGGACTTTCATATTCAGGATCAAGCCTCGTGTGATACGCTGCTTGATCGAGGCCTATTACCAACATTGAGGGTATAACGTTCAAAATCCTTCTAACCCACTCCGTATAGCGTTGAGAGTTCATTTCATTGTGGTAATCCTGGGTATTCTTTTCGCCACAAAACAATCCAGTCCATGGGGAAGAAACCCATCTTTAAATCCAATGTAGAAGATGATCAGACTTTGTCTAGATCCAGAAGGTCGTAGCGACACCATCAAGAAAACCAAAAACTTCCCGAACTCTATTCCGGTAATAATCAAATTTAGATCAATCTTTTTTTTAATTTCCTTGACCCAACCAAACTGCCCAGTATGATTTTTTCCGCACAAATGGGAGATCGTGGACATTTTCACTAGAATATCATACACAGCCGGCACTATTGGAAATTGTTTTCTAGGGTAAAAATCATACACAATCCTCGGTATGACACCTTTTCGATCAACTCTCCGTTCAACTATTCATTATACATCTTTTTGGTAGAGGTTTTGAATGCACTTAAGCATTTGGATGTTCTTGCCACAACTTTGTTCAGATCTTCTGATTGCCCCTCATTTTTTTGCAACTGGAAGTTTTTCTTCAAATCTATCATATTCCTTTTTTCTCCGCAAAACTGAGGTTCAGCAGAAATGCTGCCACTGTGACACTATACTGGATAATCAATTAAACTATTATGCTGCACTAGAAAACTGCTGCTCACAGTATTCATCATCAATCGCTAGCAATATTACACCCAATTGGAAAATGATTTGCACCACTAAAATTTAATGGAAAAATGCTGCCGCAATATTTATCGATGAGTCGCTGCCACTATGGCTTTCAACTGCAAAATTACTGGAACCATTGTGCTTAAATGTCAAACTGCTTTGTGGTGCAGTGTTCATTGAAGAAATGCCGACGTTGTTGTGAGTACTAAGGGTTGCATATTTTTTTCACCTTTTTTCTCAACAATCGAAAACGTCTATTTTTTCACTTCCAGTAAACAGTAGGTGAACATTCGGACGGTCTTCTCTAGTGAAAAATGGTGTAAGAAAATATTGAGCCTTCTCCAGTAAGCAAACAACAAAAACATTTACGTTAAAATGTTCGGAAGCTGCTCTACATTCAATAAGAGCCACATGAACATCAGAGTCCTACGGACAGATGATTAGATTTTGTAGATATTTTTTGGGAGAAAAACTTTTTGATTCATTAATTATTTTTCGTATCTTGTCTCGTTTTTCAACAAATTAAATTTATTTATTTTTCATATTATTCTTTAAGATAAAAAATATTTAAATCTGTTTTGTCAAACGATTTTTCTTATTAATTTTTGTTCATATCTAGCGTAACGTTTCCTCGACATTTTAATTTTTTTTAATGTTATTTTTTAAGAATTAAAAAAACTAGGCTTTCTATAAGAATATAATTAACAATATGCTTGCAGATATTTTTTGAGTAAACAATTTTTTTCTACACGTTTTTGTTTTCGTATCTTACATAGTTTTGCCCTCAAAATCGAACAAATTATCTCGAGAAAAATTGGCATGGCCGATATTAGGCTATGTGCAAAGGTATGTGGACGAAAATGGAGGAAGGAGATAAACAAGTTGCAAAAGAAAAAAAAGTCGAGGGAGAAGAAAAGAAATATAGATTATGAGGGTTGAGGGTTGTCGTCCACTATTTTGTTAAAATTTCTTTTTTTTCATTTAATTCAATTATCTTGGTTGAAAATGAACTTTTTTTGTTGCAAAAACCAACTTTTCGGGTTGAAAAAATTTAAATTTTTGAAAAAAAAATTCATTTTCAACACGAAAAGTTAATTTTTCGGCAAAAAAGTTAATTTTTTTACCAAGAAAAATGACTTTTCTACTATATAAGATGAGTTATTTACCAAAAGACAAATTTTCCCTAGTCGAATGAAACGAAAAAAATGTTGTTAATAAAAAAGTTGAATCCTGAACCCAGTATAACATACCTTTTTAATGAAGAAATAGGAATTTTAAGCCAAATAGTTGACCTTTCAACGAAAAAAAATATATTCTTTGAACCAAAAATGAAATCGTCAACTATTAACTTAAAAAAATAATTTTCCATACAACAAAAAAAACAGTTTTATCCAGTTAAATTAAACTAAAAAGCACTATTTTTAAACAAAATTGTTGAATCCTTTAGCAATTAGATGAACTTTAAACCAAGTAGTTGAATATGTAACACAAGAAAAAATTTTGATCAAAAATGGAATCGTCAAATTTTCAATCCAAAAATCAGTTTCCAAACAAAAAAACGCAACCCATTGAAATCAAATAAAATAGACGAATTTTTAACGAAGAAAGATTAATTTAAAAATAACTAGTTGAATTTTCAACCAAAAAAGACCATTTTTTAACCAAATAATTGAATTCTTAAACCAAAAAATTAATTTTTAACAAAAATATAAACTTTAAAAAAATACACGATTATTCTACCGAAAAGTAGAGTTTTTAATTTATAAAAGTTAAATTTCTAAACTAATATGGAATAGATGAATTTTTAAATCAAAAATTAGATTTTAACGAAAAAGACAAATTTTCAAGAAAATACATTAAATGATGAATTTTCCACAGAATTGCTGAACTTTAAAGACAAAAGAACGAATTTTATACAAAACAGATAAATTTTCAACACGACAAAATTATTTTTGAACAACAAAATTAATTTTTTACGGAATAGTTCATGGTTCATCAAAGCAATTTAGCTTTTAACCAAATATTTGAATTCTCAACGAAAAATATGAATTTTCAACAAAAAAGTTAATCTAGCAGAAAATATTATGATATAAATTTAAAAAAAAACATTTAAACCCAACCAGAACAGATGAATTTAAAAAAAAAGTCGAATTGTCAATCAAAACAGATTAATTTTGCAACCCAACATTAATCCCAAAAGAAGATTTTTTAAACATAAAGAATAATTTTCTAAAAATATAATAGTTAAATTTTCAACCAAAAAGATAAATCTGCAACCAAAAAAATCTTCTTTTAACAAAGTTGTTCAACTGTCCACCAAACAGCTGAATTTTGAAAAAAAAAAACTTTTTCCACAAATAGTTACAATTTTTAACAAAATTATTCAACTTTCTACCAAATAGTATAATTTCTAGCTGCAGGAGATGAGTTTCTATACAAAAATATAACAGTAGAATTTTCAACCAAAAATAGCAAAAAAGCGAGAAGGGGAAATTACTTTGAAAACAGGGAAAATAAGAATTCCAAAGATTTTGAATTTTTCCTTTTCCTCGAAATTTAGAACTATACAAACGTTCTTTGTTACCTACTATTTAATTTCACAAATTTTCAACTCGATATCGCAATTCGTGTGGACGTAACTTTTGCAAAGAAAAATGTCGGTAAAGTAGGAATCGGGTAAGTAGTACATGGCCTTAATTAATTTTAATTTTATAGGCCTTGAAGTCTAATAAAACAACTTTACCTTTGGGAACAAAAAATAGAGAACTGAGGTGGTTCTCTTATTTGTCACATGACAAGAACCCTTACAAAATACTTTCCAAACGCAAGGTATAATAATTTAAAAAAAAAATAGTTTTATTACCCAGCTGAAAATTCCTGTACAGGTACTCACTTAAATTCACTTTGCAAAGAAACCTGTACAAGAACCTATACTTGAACATTTAAAGGTTCCTTTTTCGGTACAGGATCCATTTTAGGATCATTTACAAATTTCTACACAGGAACCGTGCAGATACCTGTACAGGTTCCTGTCCAGAAACATGTCCAGGAACTTCAGAGGTTCCTGTACAGGTATTTTCCGTTGGGTATTACATTTTTTTGTTAAATTTAGGCACATTTAGTTTCTTTTTTCATTTTTTAAAATTATTTTACATTATTTTAATGAATTAATTTATGGAATTTTTGCATTGATATTATTTTTCATTAAGGCCATGTAATACTTACCCGATTCCTACCTTACCGACGTTTCCCCCCAACAACTCACGTCCATAAGAATTGAAAAATCGAGTTGAAATTTTGGGAAATAATAAAAGGTACTAAAGAAAATAATTTTAGAAATTTTACAAAGTTTAAAATAAGAATAAGTTAAAAAAATGTAGTTAGTATAGGAACTGGGTAATTGTTGCATTATTTGATTAAGAAACGAAAAAAATTACTCTTAATTTATCTTTATTTAATATTACTAGAATCATCAATTGCGCGTTACGCGCGCGTATATTTTTTCAGTTTTTAGGGGAAGAATAATTTTTTATAAAAATAAAAATCTCGAATAACTACTTATAATTTGAAAAATTTTTAAAGCTTTAATTCGAATCTTAGTTTTTAGGAATGTATAATCAGTTTTTTTAAGGTTATGTGAATATAATTTTCCTAAGATGCTTAAGAAAATTAAAAAATATTTTGAAGACTTCAAATCTCTTGAAAAAGAATCTAGAAAATTAAAAATAATTTTTTTTAATTCACAGGATTTTAGCAAATTTTCGGAAAAATTCGATTCCGTTTCAAAAATATTTAGGACTTTTAGAAGCCACTATATACTCGTCCGGCTAGCCGTAATAATAGAAATTTAAAAAATAAAATTCCTAAATATATTTCCAACTCACTCGAATTTTTCCCAAAATGTGGAAAAAGCTTTCAAAATTAAAAAAAAATTGTGTTGAAATATTCCAGATTTTTCATAACTCTTTTTTAAATCTGGAAAATTCCCGAAAAATAAAATATTTGAAATGCAAATTTCCTGAATATTAAAAATTTCCAACTTGAAACAATTTTTAAGAAATTTTAATAGTATAATATCATAAATTCTCGATAATAATAAAATTTAGATTTAAAAAATTCTCTATAAAGAATTTTGGAACTCTCGATTAAATAAATTTGACTTCATTAGAAAACATCTGACACTGTAAAATTACAAAGAGAGGGAAATTCTCCTATAAAAAAATTCCCGAAATATAAACAATTCAAATTTGGTTAAATAATTATATAAAATAAGATAATTTTATTTAATGAACATATTTTTAAATTTATTCATTAATTTTTATTTATTTAGATTAGAAAAATTACGAATTTGGTAATATTATTAATTTTTAGGAATTTTATTATTCCGACATTTCCGGCCTAGTTTTATGAATCCTTTGGAATGTTTTGAAATTTGTCTAAATATTTATTAAAATTTATTTTTCAATATCTTCAATATCTTTAGAAGTTTTTAATCTTATGTAATCTTTTTAAATTTTTAATTAATTTTGAAATTGTTTCGAAGTTTCTAATTAAATTAATAACCAATTTTTAAATCCTCAAATTTAAAAAGATAGGTATTTAAATCTTCGAGATTCTTTTCAAACAATTTTTGAAGTTTTTGGAAACCATTGTAAATATTCTCTTAAAATTAATTTTTAAAAATAAAGCTTTTTAAATTATTTTGGTCGTACTAAGAAATTTTTGATTCTCTTAACATTTTCCAAAAATCTTAAATAGCTTCTCTATTTTTTTAAAACCCTTTAAAAATCTACATTGAAGACAAAAACTTTTAATCTTTGAAATTTTAAATTATTTAAGGATTTTTCCAAACTTCTAAAACCTACTAAATATCTTTATAAATGTTTTTATTTTTCATAACAATTTTTGAAAATCATGCAAAATATTCTTAAAAAATGCTTTAGAATCTTCGAAATTATTTTTCTGACATCAGTGTTGAAAATTTTCAAAAAACTTTTTAAATCATCAGTTTTGCTGGGAATTTGAGAAAAAATGTTCTTCTCCTTAAATTTTTCAAAATTCCTAAAAAGTTTCTGAATTTTATTTTGAAATCTTCAAAAATCTACGTTTTGTTTTGTGTTTTTAAAAATGTTTTCAAATTTTTAATTATTCTTTAAATTTTTTAATAAACGTCTAAATATATTTTAAGGTGATTCAGAAGGATTTGGAATATTTTTAAATCTTTTTAAATATTCTGTAAAAACAAATTTTTTTAATTAAAAATCATTTGAATTTTTTTAGAAGTCTTAAGGTATTTTTTTATTCCCTTGAAACCTTTAAAAATTCTTAAAAATAATCTAAATTTTTTTGTTAAAACCTTCCGAAATCTACATTTGAAGAAAAATTTAAAATTTTAAAAATTTTAAATTGTTTTTTTCGATTTTCCGTATTTTTTTTAATTACCTAAGATTACAACAACAAAAAATTTGATATTTAATGACACTTTTTGGATATCTTTCGAAATATTTTAAAACTATTTCAAGTTTTTCGTTTGAAATGTACAAAAATCCAAATTTTGTTTTGAGTTTTTTGAACCTTTTAAAATGTTTATTTATTCTTTAAATTTAAAAACAAACTTCTAAATATCTTTTAAAATGATTCGAATTTTCCCAACAAATTTTAAAACATTTTACACATTTTTTTGATTGCCTTAAAATTTTCCAGATTATTTTTCGAAATTTTTTGGAATGTTTTGAAATATTTTCAAATATTCGGATGAAACAATTTTTTTTTAATTTTAAGGAAATCTTCAGAACAAAATTTGTATTCTCTTGCAGCTTTTTAAAATGCTTAAAAATCTTCTGAATGTTTTCTTAGAACCTTAAAAAATCAACAAAAAAGTTTTAAATTCTATTCGAGTTAATAAGTATTGTTTAATTTCTTCAAAATTTGGAAATGTTTAAAATATTTTAAAAAATAAATCGAATTTTTTCAACAAGTTACAAAAAATTTTAACTTTGTTAAATTGCCAGATTTTTTTGAAAATTCTGTTAAAACAACTTTTTTAAACTAAAAAACCAAGTAAACTTTCTCGAGAAATCTTAGAAAATTTTTTTATTCTTTTGAAACCTTTCACAATTTAAAAAAATCTAATTTTTTTGTTTGAAACTTAATATTTCAAAATGCATTGAATAATAGATTTTCAATTGTTTATATGTTTAATGTTAGGAAGTACACTTCATTGATAATATAAATTCATTTTAATAGAAACTTTCGGAATTCTAGAAGGAATGTATTTTTCTCAGCCAGTTTATTCAAAAGTTCTGCAAGATAAATCTCGCATATGGTCGCCTTGTGCTGAATTTTCGAAATAAAATATTCCATCCTGGATGCTTCAAAGCCTTATTACTTCCGCAAGAATTCTCGAAAAAAAATTCTATTCAAACGAGCCGCCATTTATGCCTGAGGCTTCCGAACCGCACTGCGCATGCGCAGGACCAGCACTCGATACCTCACTTATTTTAAATTATTGAATATGCAAATTAATCGTTTACTATATTTAATAATTTTAAATTATTAAAATATATAATGAATTATTTCAAATTTATATTTGTGAGAAAAATTTATTCCTTCCTATAAATTTAAAATTAATTATTTATTTAATAATTAATTTACTTCACACTCTAAAAGACTATTTTGGGCCCTGAAAATTATTTAAAATAATTCTAGAATGATTGTGCATCATTAAAAAATTGATTTATACATTAAATATTTTTTGAAAAGTGCGCTTTTCATAGCCAATGAAAAGGCAGGTTCGACGCATGCGCAGTGTAATTGAAGAGAAGAATTTGAACATCCTGGCAGTTTTTAAAAACTGGAAAACGTTCAAGAAAGAAAGTAATATTTGCCCTTTTTCAAAAATTCTTACGCACTAAAATAGAGAGTGTACAAGAGTGTTACAAATTTATAACCTGAAGAAGGGAATACTTTGTCTGAAAGTTTGGAAAAAAGTAAAAAACTTTGTAAACATCGCAACGAATTTTAGAGGTTATGTTGTGACAGTTTTTCTCGTTTTTCTTGCGTTTAAGGGTGCAGAAACTATAATAATTACGTTTTGAGGATCTCAAGCGAAGAATTCAGAGAATTTAAATGTAAGTACTGTCAATAATTTATTAGGTCAAGTAGACAAAATATGTTAAAAAGTATATTTTTCGTAATAAACCTGAAACTGTTTTTTTACCATTTTTAACATTTTAAAGGTAATTAATGGTGGGGAATCAAATTTAATTACTGTTAATGTTTCCTCTGTAAGGACAACCAACTGTCATATTTTTTCGGAGCTTTAAATATAACAATTCTATATATTTTACTTGCAGAAAATTTTCTAACCTCAAAATACAAAAGTGATCTACATTTTTGTTTTTTACGTTTGTATTTTTTAAAAAGAAAAATTTTGTTAAAAAGCCATCTTTTTTAGTAAAAAATTCAACAATTTGCTGGAAAAATAACTTTTTGTCCTCAATTCATGTTTTTGAGTTAAAAGTCAACTTTTTTGTATGTAATTGAAGAATTTTTAAATATTTTTTCAAAGTGAAAAATCTCTCGTGATTGAAAATTCAACATTTTTATTGAAAACTCATCATTTTTAATAGAAATTAGTCCTGTTTTCCACTTTTTTCATCGAGAATCAATCTTTTTTTTATTAAAAATTCAACTGCTAGTTTGAAAATCGAACTACTTTGTTACAAATTTATTCTTTTCTCTGAAGATTTATCATTTTAGTTGAAAATTTATCTCTATTTTTTAAATTCAACTTTTTTTTAAATAATTTTTTTTAGTAAAAAATTGAACTTTTTTGAATAAAATGGAAAGAAAAAAATTATATTTTTTTAGTGAAAAATCACACTTTATTAAAAATTCAACTTTTTTAAAATCATTATTTTGAATAGAATTTTTCAAATTTGAAATTTTTTGTGGAAAAAATTAAATCATTTAAAAATATGTTTTGTTGTAAGAAAAAAAAATGATCAAATTTTAAGAAGTTTGAAAGTTTTCTAGAAAATAAAAATAAAAATTCTTAAAAATTTTGAAAATAATTTTTTATTTAAAAAATGTATTTCAACAGAATATTTAATAAGATTTAGAAGGGAAAAAAATCAAAAGATTTCCATAAATTTGGAAAAAGAATCTAAAATTTTAGGGAAATTTTTTTAATTTTATTTGAAAAATTCGAAACATTTTAAAAAATATTAAAAGGTTTTTTTTTTAATTTCAAGAATAATTAAAAGTTTAAAAAGGTTTTCAAAAACTCAAAACAAAATTTGAATTTTTGTAGATTTAATCAAAAATAAGATTTAGAAGGTTTTTTAGAATTTTTAAGAGTTTGAAGAAAAAAAAAATGTTCTTTAAATTCCTCGGAAAAATTAAAATGGTTTTAAAATATCTCAAAAGATATCCAAAAACTATCAAAATAACATTAACTATAAAAAAATAATTTAAAAAAAAAACACTTTTATTTAAAAATATTTTTGAACCTGAAATTATTTTTGAGAAAAATTCAAATTTTTGAGTGAAAAAACACACTTTATTAAAAATTCAACTTTTTTTTTAAATCATTATTTTGAATAGAAATTTTTTCAAATTTGAAATTTTTTTGGAACAAAGTAAATCATTTAAAAACATGTTTTGTTGTAAGAAAAAAAAATTAGCGAATTTTAAGAATTTTGAAAGGTTTCTAGAAAATAAAAACAATTTTTTAAAAATTTTGAAGATTATTTTTTATTTTAAGCAAATTTATTTTAACAGAATATTTAATCAGATTTTTAAAAAAATCAAAAGATTTCTATAATTTTGGAAAAAGAATCTGTAAAATTTTAGGGAAATTTTTTAAAATTTTGTTTAAAGAATTTGACTCATTTTAAAAGATATTAAGAAGTTTTTTTTTAATTTCGAGAATAATTAAAAATTTGAAAAGCGTTTCAAACACTCAAAAGAAAGTTTGGATTTTTGTGGATCTGACTCTATTAAAATTTCAAATTTTTTTTTAACTCATTATTTTGAATATAATTTTGTTATTTTTTCGACGAATGCAGTTTTTTGTTAGGAAAACCAATTTTTTAAATTGAAAATTAGATTATTTCATTTTTGGATAAAAAATTATATATTTTTTTTATGTAAATTTGACAATTTTGTTAAAAAAATTTTGTTTTAAAATAAAAGTAATTATTGATTGAAATATCGAAATACATTTTAATAATAAAAATACTTTTTCAAAAATGTATTCTTTTTATTAAAGATTCGTAATTTTATTTAAAATTTTATCGTAAAATTTAGAAAGTTTTTAAGAATTTTGAAAAATTTGAAGAGAATAAAAATTTTTTTCAAAACGATTTCGAAAATTTAAAAAAATTTAGTTTGGAAGATTTTAAAGAATCTTTTTTTTTATATTGCGGAATTTAAAATTTTGTTTAGAAGAAATTAAATCATTTAAAAAAATGTTTTGTTGTAGAAAAAAAATGATCAAATTTTTAGAATTTTGAAAGGTTTCTAGATTAAAATTTTTTTTAAATCAAGAATAATTAAAAATTTGAGAATGTTACCAAAAACTCAAAAAAAAATTAAGATTTTTGTAAATTTCAAAATAAAATTTAGAAGGTTTGTAGGAATTTTGAAAAGTTTGAAGAGAATAAAAAATGTTCTTTAAATCCCTCGGAAAACTTAAAATGGTTTTAAAACATTTTAAAATATTTTTGAACCTGAAATTATTTTTGAGAAAAAATCGAATTAAAAAAAAGGTATTATATTTTAAAATTATATTATATATTATTATATTATAAAAAAAGGTAATTCGAGCTTTTAAAAAATTTCAAGAATAATAAAAAATGTTTTAAGTTTTTCAAAAATTCACAAAAAGATGTACATTTTGGTAGTTTTCGAAATAAAATTTCAAATCTTTTTACGAATTTTCAAATGTTTTCTCAAAAAGATTTCGAAAATTTTCAGCATATAATTTGGAAGATTTTAAAGAATATTTTTTTGTACTTTGCGGAATTTCAAAAATTTTGTAGAAGAAATTAAATCATTTAAAACGATATTTAGAAGGTTTAGAAGTTTTTAAGAAATTCAAAAATAATTTAAAACTTGAAATTTGTAAGAAAAAATTGAGCAAATTTTAAGAAATTTGAAAGGTTTCTAGAAAGTGAAAAAATTCGGAGTAATTTTTTATTTAAAAAAATTTATTTTAACAGAATATTTAGTAAGATTTAAAAAAATCAAAAGATTTCCATAATTTCGGAAAAAGAATCTGCAAAATTTGAAGCTAATTTTTAAAATTTTGTTGGAAAAATTCGAAGTTTTTTTAATTTGAAGAATAATTAAAAATTTGAGAAGGTTTTCAAAAACTCAAAACAAAGTTTGAATTTTTGTAGATTTAATTAAAAATAAGATTTATAAGGTTTTTAAGAATTTTGTAAAGTTTGCAGAAAATAAAAAAATTTTCGAACCTATTTTTGAACCTTAAATTATTATATATAATTTTATATTATATTAAAAAAAAGATATTTGGAGGCTTTTAAAAAATGATCAAAAATTTTAAAAGGGTTTCAAAAACTCACAAAAAAATTTGGATTTTTGTAGATTTAAAAATAAAATTTAGAAAGTTTTTAAGAATTTTCAAAAGTTTAAAGAGAATAAAAAAATTTTCCTTAAATTTCTAAAAAAAAAAAAAATAAAACAGTTTAAAAATATTTCAAAATATATAAAAAAAATATCAAGCCATTATTAACTATAAAAAAAGAATTGTTTAATTTTGGGTAATTTAAAAAAATAGGGAAAATCAATGTAGGTTTTGGAACGTTTTAACAAAAAAATTTAGATTATTTTTAAGAATTTTTAAAGGTTTCAAGGGAATAAAAAATGCCTTAAGACTTCTGAAAAAAAAGATTTTAATTTAAAAAATTTGTTTTAACAGAATATTTAGAAAGATTTCAAAACATTCCAAAATTTCTCCAAAAAAATCTCGCAGAACTTAAGACACTTTTGTTAATTTAAACAACAATTTTTAAATTATAGGAAAAACTCTTAATCATTTTAAAATATATTTAGAAGTTTATTAAAATATTTAAAGTATAATTAAAAATTTGAAAAGATTTTTAAAAACTCAAAACAAAACGTAAATTTTTGAAGCTTTCAAAATAAAATGTAGAAATGTAGAAAAAATATTTTGCTAGATTTCCACAAATTGTTAAGAAAAATTCGAGTGAGTTGAAAAGATATTTAGGAATTTTATTTCTAAAATGTCTGTTATTACGGCTAGCCGGACGAGTATATGGGGGCTTCTAAAAGTCCTAAATATTTTTGAAACGGACTCGAATTTTACCGAAAATTTGCTAAAATCCTGTCAATTAAATTATTTTAAAAAAACATTTAGCCTAAAATATTTTTGAACATGAAAATTATTTTTGAGAAAAATTCTAATTAAAAAAAATCTCTGAGAAACAAAAATTGTGTACTTTCGTAAATCCTTTTAAAAATAAAAAGAATGGAAAATTCGAGAACTTTGTGTTCTAAAGTTTAATATATAGGGTTTAAATCTAATTTCTTTTCAGCAAATATGGCATCAAACGATTCCATAGAAATGGATCAGGAACTCGCGAAACGCCTTTTCACTGAAGGAGCTACTGTAGTTCTTTTGGACGTGCCTAAAGGTACGGACTTTGGAATTGATATAAAATCTTGGAATACAGGGGAGAATTTCAAGGGCGTTAAAATGATACCTCCTGGATTTCATTACGTCCATTACAGGTAGTTTTTAAATTAATTTACCAATATTATCAGGGATTTTTTACTTAAAATTTCATTTAAAACTGTTAAAAAATGAGATACTTTTTTGAAAATTCGTCTTTTCTTTAGCTAAAAATTAATTTTGTTCACTGAAATTTTAAATATTCGAGTTGCCACTTTAACTATTTTGTTAACAATTTTTTTCTTGTTTTCTTTTATTGTAAAAAATTATTTTTTTTTCACTGAAAGTATAACTTTTATATATTTGGTTGACATTTTTCTTTTTTAGATGGAAATTTTGACTTTTCTAGTAGAAAATGCAACTATTGTAATTGAAAATTAAATCCTTTTAGATAAAAATTAATTTCCAGTTGAAAAATAATTTTTAAATCTAAATTTTACTATTAATAATTTACCTTACTAATTGAAAAAACATTTAAGTTGTATCAAATTCATATTTTTGTTTAAAATTCAACTATTCCATTTTTTATGTTATTTTTTTTGACTAGATAAAATTGATTAAATAATTTATTTAAACGTTAATCGCGTTTAAAAAAACAAATCTGTTTTTAAAAAAAATTTTTTCTGTTGAAAATTTAACTGTTTGATTGAGAATGAATTTATTTTTTGGAAAAATCTTCTTTTTCTGAGAAAATTAATCTTTTCGGTTGAAAATTCGATTATTTTGTTTAAAAAAATGTAGTTTAGTTAAACTCTTTTGTTAAAAATTAATTTTTTTCGTTTGAAAATTTATAATTTGAAATGAAAATTCATCTCTGGCTGAAAATGTTTAAAAATCAATTTTTTATCTAAAAAATGAACTATCCTAGTAGAAAATTTGACTAATTTGCTGAAAATTCATTTTTTGTTGTTTTTTTTTTAAATTAGATTTTTAACCGAAAATTTAAACATTTTTTTTTACTGAAAATGTATAATTTTTTTTTAATGAAGATTGATCTTTTTTAGTTAAAAGTTCATTTTTCTGTTTTAAAATATAACTATTCAATTTAAATATTTACACTTTTAGTTTTTTGTGTTAAAAATTGAACTATTTAAGTGAAAAAACTGTTTCTTTTAGTTGAAAAATCATCTTTTTTGTTTATAATTCAACTATTTTTTGATGAAAATTAATTTTTTCAACTAAAAGTTGAACTATTCCATTTCTTTTCTTAAATAGATATTTTTTTGGTGCAAAATTGAGGTATTTGTTTCAAAATTTATTTATATTAACCGTTTTCTTAAAATAATTACTTTAATTTTGATCTTTTTTAAATTATATGAATTAGTTTAGAACGCGTAATTTAAAAATAAGATTGTTCATTTTAGATTTTTAATTTTTTAACGTACATTTCAATTTCAAGAATATGAAAATATCCTAGAATATTCTAGAAGATTCTAGAATATTCTAGAAGATTCTAGAATATTCTAGAAGATTCTAGAATATTCTAGAAGATTCTAGAATATTTTACTAAATAGTTGAATTTTCAATTAAAAAGTTGATTTTTGAAACAAAAAGATTACTTTTCTACAGAAAAAGATGAATTATTAACAAAATACTTGAATTTTTAACAAAATCGTTGAATTTTAAACTAAAAACAATAAGATGTATAAAAGATATAATACAAAAATTTCGAACAGTTAAATTCAACTAAAAAAATGTCTGCCAAAGAGTTGAATTTCCTTTAAACCAGTTTATTTTTCATTTGAAAATAGTTGAATTTTTAAACAAATATTTTAATTTTCTACCAAATTGTTGAATTTTCGAGTCAAAAAGACGAATTTTCTACAAAAAGTTTGAGTTTTCAACACAAAAATATTAATTATCAACAAAAAGTTGAATTTTCAACCTGAAAATATTTATTTAAAAAAATAGTTTCCCAACAATTACTGGAATTTTTAAGAAAATAGATCAATCCACAACTAAAACAGTTTAATTTTCAACTAAGTAGCTGCATTTTTAACAAAAACGGATGAATTTATAAACTGAGAAGATTGTCTATTAAAGAAGTCGATTTTAAAACAAAAAAGTTAATTTTCTATGGAAAAAAACGAATTTTCAACTAAAAAAGTCAGCATTTTTTAACATTAGTGGAGCAGTCACATTTTCAGTTACAAAAATTAATTTTAAACAAAATTAAAATTAAATTTCAAGCAAATAAAAAAAAAAAATTTCAAATATCAGAATAGTTAAATTTTAAGTAAATAAATTAATTGTCAAATTACAAGGCAAATCATCAAGGAAATATATAATTCTGCAATCAATAAAATAAATTTTTAACAAAGTAGATCAAACTTTCAACCAAAATTTTGTATTTAAAAGAAAAAAAAATCATCCAAGTATTTGAAATCTCGATCCAAAATGACAAGTTTTCAAGAAATTAGTTAAATTTTCAGCAAAACTATTAAGCTTTTGAAAAAATAGTTGAAATTTGTATTTAAGTAACTGAATTTATAACTTCAAAAGATGAAGTTTCAGCCAAGAATATTCTAGAATATTCTAGAATATTCTACTAAGTAGTTGAATTTTCAACTAAAAAGTTGATTTTTGAAACAAAAAGATTTATTTTCTACAGCAAAAGATGAAATTCCTACCAAATAGTTGGATTTTAAACTAAAAATGATATATAAAAAAATATAATTGAAATATATTTAGAATATTTTAAGAAAGATAAGTTTTTCAACCAAAAATAGAATATTTTCACCTAAAAAATTAATTTAACAAAAATTTTTTTTTTAATTTTCTATCAAAGTAATTTAATTTTGAAACAATAATTTGGTTTTTCAACAAAAAAGTTAATTTTTAACTAAATAGTGGAATTTCATACGAAAATAGTACAATTTTCAACCAAAAAAAAAGAAATTTTTAACTAAACAGTAGAATTTTGAATCGAAAAAGGCGAATTTTGAACCAGAAAATTTGAGTGACCAGCAAAAAAGTTTTTTTCTTCTACCAAAGTAGTTTAATTTTCAATCAAATTGTTTAATTTTCCGCCAAATTGTTGCAGTTTCAAGCGTAAAAAACAGATTTTATACAAAAAAGCTGAACTTTTAATTAAAAATGAGAAAATTAATTTTGTACCAAAAAATGGATTTTCTACATTTCTAGTAATAATATTTCAAGCAATAAGATGAATTTATTAAATGATAAATATTTAAAAAAATCTATTTTCAAGAAAATACGGAAAATTCGACCGAAAAGTTGAATTTTTAACGAAAAAGTTCACTTTTTAACAAAGAAGAAGATTAATTTTGCGAAGGAAGATATAAATTATCAAGAAAATACATGAATTTTCAATAAAGTACTTGAATTTCAAATTAAAAAAATAAAATGTTAAAAAAAATGGAATACATAGTTCCATTTTATCTGATTTGAATTTTCAGCAAAGCAAATCATTAATTTTTACTAAAAAAAGATCAATTGTTAGCGAAAACTTAAATAAATTTTAAGTTGAAAAAATTAATTTTCAACCAAACATATGTATTTTCAATTAAAAAAAAGAAATATTCAATTGTGATAATTTCAGTTTTAAGTTAAAAAATTAATTTCCACAAAAAAAGTTAACTTAAAAAAAATAGTTACGTTTTCAAACAAAGTGATGAATTTTCAACTAAAATTATCAATCTTTTAAAAAAAAATCGTTGACTTTTAAACCAGAAAAATTAATTTTCAACCGAAAATTGAATAAATAAATTTTCAGTCAAAAAATGAAGGTTTAAAGAGAGATGAAGTTTTAACTAAAATTATGGAATATGAAACAAATTTTCAACAAAATAGTTCAATTTTCAGCCAGAAAATTCATTTTTCTTATAAGAAAAATTAATTTTTAATTAAAGTAATGAATCTTCAAGCAAACAAAATTTATTTATAATCTCCAAGATTCATTTCTAACTAAAATTATAAATATTTAAATGAAATACTTGAATTTATAACCAAAAAGAAGAATTTTTAAACAAGAAAATTAAAATTCCAAGAAAAAGATCATTTTCTACAAAAAAATAGATTTTTTAACAAAATATGCGGATTTTCAACGAAATATTTCAATTTTCAATTAAGAAAGAAACATTTTCATCCAAAATGTTTATTTTTAAACGATAAAAGGTCAATTTTTAATCAAACTGATGAATTTTTAACTAAAATTACGCATCTTCAACTAGAATATTCGAATTTTCATTTTAAAAAATTATACATTTTCAGCAAAAAAAAAAATAATGTCTAAATTTTTTGTTAAGAATCTAATTCTTAACAAACCAAAAAAACGTATTTTCAGCAAAATCGTTACATTTTCTACTATGATGGTTCATTTTTTAATTTAAAAAATTTATTTTTAACCAAGCATTTACATTTTCAACCAGAGATGAATTTTCAAGCAAACAAAAAATAATTTTTAACAAAATAGTTTAACTAAATTAAAATAAATTAGGTTTTTTTTGTTTCCAGGAATTCAATTATTATTGAAAGATATTCTTAAATATTTTAGCACGATAGATTAATTAAATAAATAATACTAAAAACATAATTAATCAGTTCTTGAATTTTTCTCTAAAGTTCATAAATATGCAAATAATAATTCAAATAAATTTTTATTTTATCTACTTATACTTAAAATTCACTTCTAGATGAAAGAGATGAATTTTTAACTAAAATTCTGGAACATGAAACAAATTTTCAACAAAATAGTTAAATTTTCGGCCAAAAAAATGCATTTTTATTATAAGAAAAAAGAATTTTCCAGTAAAATATCTTATACTTCCATTAAAGAAATGAATTTTTAATGAAATTAATGAATCTTCAAGTAAAAAAAATTATTTATAATCTAAAAGATTCATTTCTAACTAAAATTATAAGTATTTAAATGAAATACTGGAATTTATAATCAAAAAGAAGAATTTTTAAACAATTTTTAGATTTAGAATTTTCTACCTTTCTGGTAGAATATTCATCTTTTCGCTTGAAAAGTCTAATATTTGGTGAAATATTGAATTCTTATCTAGAAAATTAATTTTTTCTTGTCGAGATTTCATCATTTTAATTGAAAATTCATCTCTTTGATTGAAAATTTAAATATTTTCCTGAAAATTCGTTTTTGTTTATTTTTTACGAATTTAATTTCTTGCCGGAAAATGTTACTATTTCATGTTGGGTTAAAAATTTATATTTTCGGTAGAAAATTAATTTTATAGATTAAAAATTGATATTTTCTATTTCAAAATTCTTGTATTTTGTCAACAAAAATTAAATTTTGTTAAATAATCCAACTCTTTCGTTGAAAGTTGAACTTCTTTGCTACAAATACATTTTAATATTTGAAAAATTCATCTCTTTGGTCGAAAATTTAACTATTTTGCTCATTTTTGGTAAAAAAAAATTATATTTTCGTTTGAAAATTGATCTTTTCTAGTTGAAAATTCATGTATTTTGTTGAAAAATTAATTTTCTTGGTTAAAAATCTACTTTTTTCGTTGAAAGTTGAACTATTTTGTTAAAAATACATTTTATTAGTTTAAAAATACATCATTTCATTTGAAAAATAACCCTTTCCGTTGAAAATTCTAGTATTTGGTGGAATATTGAATTCCTTTCTAGAAAATTCATTTTTGTTGTTGAAAATGCAGCATTTTTTTTGAAAATTAAACTTTTTGTTTGAAAATTGAACTATTTTGCTGAAAATTATTATTATTTTTTTTAAAGAATTAAATTTTTTATCTGAAATTTTAACTATTTAATTTTTGGTAAAAAATTGATATTTTCGGTAGAAAATTGATCTTTTGTTGTTGAAAAATTCATGTATTTTGTTCAAATTTAATTTTCTAGGTTAAAAATCAAAGTTTGGTTGAAAAGTCTAGTATTTTTTGGAATATTGAATTCTTATATCGGCAATTCATTTTTTCTTGTCCAAAATTCATCTCTGGTTAAAAATTTTAATACTTTCTTGAAAATACGATTTTTTTTATTAAGAATTTGCTTTCCTACCTGAAAATGTAACTATTTAATTTTTGGTAAAAAATTTATATTTTCGGTTGAAATATTATATTCTGGATTGAAAATTCGTGTATTTTTTTTTAAATTCTTGTATTTTATTAAAAATGTATGCGTTTTGTTGAAAATTCACCTTTCTGTTAGAAAATTCATCTTTTCGGTTGAAAAATAAACTTTTTGGTTGAAAATTCTAGTATTCGGTAGAATATTGAACTCTTTTTTTTGCAAATTCATCATTTTAATTGAAAATTCCTCTCTTTGGCTAAAAATTTATGTATTTTTTTGAAAATTAGATTTTTTTCTTTATTAAGAATTTGCTTTCCTACCTGAAAATATAACTATTTAATTTTTAGTAAAAAAATTTATATTTTCGGTTGAAAATTTATATCCTGGATTGAAAATTCGTGTATTTTTTTTTTAAATTCTTGTATTTTATTAAAAATGTATGCGTTTTGTTGAAAATTCACCTTTCTGTTAGAAAATTCAT
>JAWWLR010000158.1:55360981-55377259 GCA_035041075.1 Acraspis erinacei | reverse complement strand
TAATCTCCTGATTTAAAAATTATTCTTAATTATCAGTGTGAAATAATGGGATAAAAATGTGTATCTCCGGGTTGTCTTTCAGAGTAAAAGACAACCAGCTCATTTTTTAACTAAAGAAATTAATTTTTAATCAAAATGATGAAGCTTCAATTAAAAAAAAATAATAATTTTGAACAGACGAGTTTATTTTTCAACCAAGTAAATTTATTTCTAACCTAAAAGAATAATTTTAATGTAAAATTATGAATATTTAACTGAAATACTTGATTTTTTAAACAAAAATAATAATTTTTAAATAAGGAGATTAACTTGTAAAAAAACGCATTTTCTACAAAAGAGGCATTTTTCTACCAAAAAAAGTCGATTTTTAACAACATACGTGAATTGTCAACAAGATAAATCAATTTTCAATTTAAAAAGACAAATGTACATCCAAATTGTTCAAATTTTAACTGAATAAAGTCAATTTTCCACCCGAAATAGTTATATTTTCTGCTTCAATATTTAAATTTTCAGTTAAAAAATTGATTTTAAAACAAATAGGTAACTTTTTAAAAATATATGAATTTTTAATTAATATTATATTATAAATAATATAATTAAAAAATATAATATAAAATATTAAATATAATTATAAAATATTAAAATTAATAAAAAAAACTTTCAAAACAATAAATAATTTAGTCGGCTATCAGTTATTGTGAATTTTACAGTTATTGTTCAATTTTACTTCTATATCCCAGTTTTAATTTTAAAAAGTTCCCGTTCCATATAAAAAAAATGCCTTGTCCCAAGGGAAATTTTTTTTCTTTACCAATTCCCTTATATAAAATAAAAAAGATAATTATTCTCACTCATATGCCCTGCAACTGTGGATAAAGTAAAAATTAATTCAATTCCCGGAAATTTTCAATTTTTTTCTCGGCTCTTTCTTTTTTCAAAATACTTATCTTTATATTCAATTTTCCTAATATTAAATTGCATGTTTTCATTAATTTTTTTGGAATTATTAATTACGGGAAATTAATATTTTAATGGAAAATTCACATTTTTCGGTTAATGTTAATTCTTTTCAATTAAAAAGTCTACTTACTCAGTCGAAAACTCTTTTTTTTGTTGTTGAAAATTACTTTTTTTATATGAAAATTCAACTATTTGGTAGAAATTACGTATTTTTTATGATAATTATATGATTTTAGATCCAAAATTCAACTGTTTTGTTAAACATTCGTCTTTTGGGATAGAATAATAATCTTTTCTGGTAAAAAGATCATTTATTGGTTTGAAAATTAACTTTTTTGTTGAAAATTTGTCTGTTTGACTTAAAACTTCAACTGGTTGGTTGGAAATAACAACTGCCCTTGGTTAAATTTTAATAATCAGGCGGCGTCCATAAATCTCGTGACGCATTTTTCCTTTTTTCAAACAAAAATGAGAACAAAATTTTCTACCTTTTTAATAGAAAATTAATTTTTGGATGGTAGAATAGGCATTTTATTTATTATACATTTATCTTTCTTGATTAAAAATTAACTTTTCCTAAAAAATGGAACTATCTTCTAAAAAAAATAGTTGTTTTGGCTCAAATTCTTATATTCAGTTGTCCTAATAAAAAGTATCAAATTTTTAATGAACGTCAGTATTTTTGCTATAAATAACAATGCAAAGACAGGCCTACCTGATCGGAGCGCCATCTTTCGGATTTATTTAAACGACTGTATGTAAAGTAGAAAACACTTTTCTAAATTGAAGAAAATTATCGTTTTGGATAAATACCTGTTGCAAAAGTTTCTGTGGAGAGGCGGTGTGAATGAAAGATGAAATGTAAACGTTGACGAATGTTGCCATCAGATACTGACAGTCGAACCTGTCCATTATTCCTCCGTGTCCCGGAATAATGTCTCCAAAATCCTGAAAACATTAATTTGCCATCAGTAAATTTAAGGCGTCCTGGAACGTTTGATTCAGTCGAATTTTGATATTTCGGTCGTTTGGAGAGAAAGAATTTACCTTAATTTTGAAGGCCCGCTTGAATCCACTGGCGAAAAATCCTCCGAAAGGTCCTATTACAGAACTAAATACTGACATCGACAGGGAGTGCAATAAGAAAGGATAAATTGTGATTGTAGTTTTCGAGTTGATCTGCAAGAAAATATATTTATCAAATAATTAATCTTTTCCGCTTAATGGAAAATAAATAATAATAAACAAGATATTAAAGATAGAGCATTAAAATATCGTACCAATTTTGTGACAGTCTGCAAGGTCTCCGGCAATGTGTATTCTTGTGGTTTGAATAAATATGACGGTTCGCAGTCCATGGTCATTCGACCTATCGTTTCACTGTATTCAATGGGGCAGACAAAGTAGCGGTATTGACACATTACGTACGCCATCTATAAAAGCAAAAAAAAAAATAATTTAGAATCAGTAATATTGATATTTTCTATGAACTATTTTGGATTAAAAGTTCACTCTTTTTGGTTGAGAAGTCTGCTGTCATATTTTTGGTCCAGAATTCATGGGATTCGGTTAAATTTGGTTGAAAAATCTTCTTTTTGGGTTGCAAATGCATGTTTTTGGTTGTATTGAATTATTTTTTTTTAAATATAAATTCAAATTATTCTTGGTTGCAAGTTAAACTACTTTAGGGGCCGTACTATCGCTGTAGGTATTTTTTTTTAGTTTCCAGAAATCTTTTGCTAGTAGAATTAGGCATGGTTTCATTTTTTAAATTCCCTGATTTTTTTCTTGACGAATTTTTCATTTTTCTTGATCATTAATATTCAAATAGCAGCATTTTAATCTTGCAATACTTTTAACATTGAATCTTTTATGAACGGAATAAAACAGTATTTCATATACAAATTTTTAATTTATTAATTTATTTTTAACAAAACAAAAGATTTTTATACTGTAAAATCTGGCTTCTTAACAAAATACTTAAATTTTCCACAAAATAATTATATTTTTAATATAATCGTTGAATTTCAACCTAAAAATATAAATTCCCAACAAAAAAGTGTTTCACTAAAAAAATAAATCAAGTTTTTCTAAATTGTTGTTCAAGCCATAAGACGAATTTTCTTTACAAAAATTAAATTTCAAACCAAAAAAATTATTATTTTTTAACCAAAAATGGAGATTTTTCAACTAATAAAGGTGAATATTAAAAAAAAATTGTGAATTTTTCAACCACCCAGTTGCAGTTTTATCCAAGAAAAATTAAAATTCTACTAAACAGGGGAATTTTTAAATAAAAAAGAAAAACTAGCGAAAAAAGAGTTGAATTATTATCTAAAAAGATTTCAATTTACTTTTCAACACAAAAATACGAATTGTATAACAGAAAGTACGTTTTTTCTAAGAAATAGTGGAATTTTCAACAAAATAGTTGTGCTTTTATCCAAGAAAGTGACAATATTTCTACTGAAAAATATGAACTTTTAAATCAAAAAGAAAAATTGTCAGAAAAAATAGTTTTCCTCGAAAAAAGATTTCACTTGACTTACCAGCAACAAAATATGAATTTTTCAAACCAAAAAGACGAATTTTTAAGAAACCAGTTGAATTGGCATCGAAAAAGGAGGTATTTTTAAGAAAATTGTTAAATTTTCCATCAAATAATAAAATTTATAACTAAAAAGATAATCTTCAGAAAAAATCTTTTGCGAAATTGCAAAAATAATTTTTTTTAAATCAATCTTAACTTTAGTTAAAAAGTCTTTAATTTTATAAGTGAAAATATATTTATTCCATTTTTGGTTAAAAATTGATCATCTTTTCTAGTTGAAAAATAATGCATTTTGTGGAAAATATATCGTCTTGGTTAAATATTCATCCTTTTTGGTAAAAAAATCTGTTTTTATTAATAATTCAACTACATATTTTGTTGTAAATTCAACTTTTTGGTTGAAATATTAATTATTACACTTTTTGTTGAGAATTAATTTTTTTTTGGTATTGAAAACTCATAATCGTAGTTAAAAATTCACCATTTCAGTTGAAAATGTAACTATTTCCTTAAAAATTCGCGTTTCTGGTTACAGAATTCTTTATAGTTGAATAGTCATGTATTTGATTAAAAATTCGTATTTTTTTAATAAAAAATGTATCTTTTTGGTTGAGAATTCATCCTTTTTGCTAAAAAATAAATATGTTTTGTTGAGGATTCAACTATTTTATTGAAAAATCGCCTTTTTATTTGAATTCAACTGTTTTTTAAAATTTAAATTCAAACTATTCCATTTTTTGTTCAAAATTGAACCATTTTGTTCAAAAATCGGATTTTTCGTTTAAGATTTTTTCTTTTTTAACTGAAAATTTAACTATTCCATTTTTGGTTCAAATTTTAAATCTTTTAATTTTTTTATTGTAAAATTTTGTTTAAAAATGTGACTATTTTGTTCTGGATTCAACTATTTTGTTGAAAATTAGTCTTTTTTGGTCGAATTCAACTGTTTTTTTATTTCAAATTAAAATATCGTTTCGTTGAAATATTAAATATTCGCCTTATTAGCTTGAACATTCAACAATTTGGTAGTAAATAAAACTATTTGGTTAAAAATTAATATTTTATAGTTGAAAATTAAATTGTTTTGTAGAAAAGTCATCTTTTTTATTTGTAAATTCACCTCTTTTCGTAAAAATACAGCTGCTTGGTAAAAGATTTTTGTATTTTGTAGAAATTTTGTATTTTTTGTCGTCTAATTTAAAAGTTTATTTATTTTTAGTTGAAGTAAAAAATTCAATTATTTGTTTGAAAATGCAACTACTTATCATCTTTTTGGCTTAAAGTTATTTCTTTTCAATTATAAAGTCTACTTAGTCGAAAACTCGTGTTTTTTTGTTGTGGAAAATTAATTTTTTTATATGAAAATTCAACTATGTTTTATTATTTTTGATCAAAAATTCAACTTTTTTGTTAAACATACGTCTTTTCTGGTAAAAAAAATAATTTTTTCTTGGTTTAAAATGAAAATTTTTGTTGAAAAATCGTCTGTTTGACTTAAAAATTCAACTGGTTAAACTTTAATATTCAGGGGGCGTCCATAAATCTTGTGACGTATTTTTCCTTTGTTTAAATAAAAATGAGAACAAAATTTTCCTGAAGTTAAAAAATATTATAACGATATAAGCAAAGGAAGAACGCGTCACGAGATTTATTATTTAGTTAGTAATTTTTTTTCGTCGGAAATTCTTAATTTTAAATAGAAAATTAATTTTTTACGATAGAATAGGCATTTTTTTTGTTATAAATTTATCTTTCTTGATTAAAAATTAACGTTTCCTAAAGAAATGGAACTATCTTCTTTAAAAAATCGTTGTTTTGGCTCAAATTTTTTGTAGAAAATTGCAATTATTAGTAGGAATTTAAAATTTTCTATGTTTTGAGAGAATTTCTTTGATTAAAAAATATTTGTACAAACCAAAAGTCCAAGTACGACAGTCGCAAAACCGCCACCTATGAATCCTTCCCATGTCTTTTTAGGAGACAATTGAATTAAAGGTGTTTTGCCAAAGAAAAATCCAAAAACGTAAGCCATCACGTCGTTTATGACGATCATACTAACTGGTACGATAAACCTGTCGGAAAAATTAGAAAAAATTTTAAAAATTAGAAAAATTAAACATTCAATATAAAGATTTCTTTTTTATCTCGAATTTCAGACAACTTACCAGATTAGTCCTTCGAAAATGTTTTGTATTATCAAGTAACTCTGAGTTACAACTATAAGAAGTGCCACGTGTGTCCATGCGAAGAGAGAAAATTGTTTCATGTAGTATTTTTTCACGAGGGACAAAACGAACCAGACAAAACCAACGATGTAGAGACAGAATGAAATGAAGCGATGATACGTCACGAGAACTCGAAGATAATCCTGTTTTAAAAAATATACGAATTTTATCATTTATAGATGATAATATTAAGGATCTAGACAAATTCTTTCTGGAATTTTGTACAGCGGAGTTTCCAAATGAGTAATTTTAATTTAAAAAATAAAGGCAACAATTATCTGCTTAACTTTTTGCCCAAATATTTAAAAAAATTAATCAAATTTATTTCTGAATGTTTCTAAATATTATTAATAAAAAAGAAGGTTTAAATTCTAAAATAATTAAAAGTTTGAAAAGATTTCAAAAATGTTATAAACAAAGTGTAGATTTTTTATGATTTTGAATTAAAATGTTGAAGCTTTTTAAGGAGTGTGAAATAATTTAAGAAAGTACTATTTTTTTATTACATTTCCAGCAAAAATTTGAATTTGAAAAAATAATTTCAAGATTTGCAAATATTTGTAATGATTTCAAATTATTTCCTAGAACTTCTAAAAAATGTAGAAGATATTAAAGCAACGTTTTTTTAATTTAAAACTAAATTTGAAAATTAAAAATTTTAATTTTAATTATTGTTTTTAAATTTAATATTTTAAAAACAAAAATCATTATAATTCTAGCGAGACATACAGTTTCTCAACAACTTTAAATTGCGTGCTTTTTAACATTAAAATTAATTTAAAAAAATTAAAAATTAAAATTAATTAATTAATTAAGATAATAAATCTTACACACGTGAACAATTTCGGATTGTGTTAATGCTCTTCGTCGTAAATTTAAATTTTCATTAAAAAATCATTAGATTATGAAGAAGATTGATCATTTTTTAACAATTTGAGGCTGCTTTGGAATTTTACATCGAAGATTAGTATTTTCTAACAAAAATAATTATAATTTGAACAAGATTTAAAATTATGTTATATTAATCATTATGTTAATTATTATGTTAGTCATTATTTTTCAACAATTTTAGGTTACGTTAGTGTTTTACACCAGAACTTGGCATTTTAAAACAAAAATCATTATAATTTTAAGAATACTTAGAACATTTGATCAATTTTGGATTATGTTAGTGGTTTTCGTCGGAATTTGATTTTTTTAATTTAAAAAATAGATCTTTTTTAAACCCTATTCCCAAATAATAACTATTTTAATTTAATTTTGAATTTTTAGACTCAAAATTGACATTTTTAACAAACATCATTATATTTTGAACAAGTTTGAGAATCATTTAACAATTTTAAATTGTTAGTGCTTTTCCTCGGAAATTTGTATTTTTTTAAAATTCATATTTAAAAGAAGATTTGCAAATTTCAACAACTTTAAAACATTTATTAAATTTTAAATATTATTTCACTCTAAAATATTACATTTTTAAATCATTCAACTTAAAATTTTGTAATTAAGAAAAAGAATAATTATTTAATACTTAGCAATATTTGACAGTTCAATTAAAACGAATAAATAAAAACAAACATTTTTAAAAGTAAATAATTTGAAATTGAATTATTTGATATACAAAGCCTTGAATCGTAAAAATTTCGAAGAGCTTTTAAACTTTGAACGTTACGATTCTAATTGTTCTATTGAAAAAATGTTTAATTTCTACGTGAAAACTTGGAATTTGAATATATTAATAACAATTTAACACGAATTTCAACAGATACTTAGAAGTTTTGAAAAGATTCCAAATTAATTTAAAACTTTAAATGATTTCAAATACCGTGGCATAATTTAAAACAAAATGTAGATTTTCGCATATTGCAAACAAAAAATTTAGAAGCTTTTTAAAATTGTGAAAAGCTTCAACAGAATAAAAACATTTTCTTAAGATTCCTAGGAAAATTGAAAATAATTTTTCAGTTAGAAATATTATTTGAAGAGAATACTTAAAAAGATTTCAAAAATTGCAAATAAAAAGAATCTGGAAGATTTTAAGGAAATTTAACCCATTTTTAAATTTGAGAAAATTAAAAAAAACTGATAGATTTATCAATATTTTGAAATACAATCATTTAGAGTTTTTCAACTTTTAATGTTTCTAGCTTAAAATTACTTAAAATAATATAATTTTGAACATTTTTAAAGTTAATTAACTGATTCTTTAATTTAAAGCATTGAAAATTTTAACGTGGATTTATATTTATTTATTTTATTTTTTATTACTTCAAATGGAAAAATATCTAGCTTTAGAATTTTAATGTTTTAATTTTATTGGCCGAGAAAAGTGTTTGGGAACCGGGAAATGACCGAGCATTTTTTTCATCGATTAAAACGCCCACCCTGTCCTAATTTAACTTCTTCAATTTATAACCTATCGACCGTTTGAAAAGCCACTTGGCCTTCAAAAATTCTTAAGCATAATTTTCAGCAGAAGCCCCATTTCCCTTATAAACGAAGCCATAGATATTGGAAAACGTAATAGCGGTCAGGAAGAGAGTATCGATTTAATGTCAAAGTCTCTGAGGCCTTTCATTAAATCCGCTTTGATCTGCGCATCATTCCTTTGACAATTGTATAACATTTCTATGCATTTGGAACACGCAGATAGTCCAGAAAAAAAGAGAGAAGGGAGCAAAACTTTAGGATTTTTATTGATAAATAGGAGGATAGTTACCGTTCGATTGATCACGACGGCGAAATAGTCCATCAAATTCTCTCCGTAGAAAAAGTAATTGGAAGTTATTAAGAAGTACCATGAGAGAGATCGGAACCAAGGCAAACCATGAATTCTATATACAGCATAACCAATGTTGATGATTTCTTCGAAACATTTTACTTGTACGATCAGCGTCTGTTTATTTATTTTAAAAAATTAGGAATTCTGAAATAATGCTAAAATCAGCAGGAAAAATACATTTTATTTTATTACCGTGAGCATCAGAGCCAATGGGCCACCATAAATAATAAGACAGAATCCACCTATCATCACATACGTAAAGATGCCTCGGATTATCCAGTTTTTCCAGCTGTAAATCAAAACGTAACAAAATATGTTTTCGCTTCAAATACTCATTAATTATCTTTTAGCAATATTTTTCTTCTCGAGATATGTGTCTATGATATGGACTTTTTCAGAGTGTCTACTAATTTTCGACCACTAAATTCTAACGACCTTGAAAACCTGGAATTCTTCTTCAATTTTTTTTAAACCTTAAAAACCTTCTTGAATTTTTTACGAGGACCTTGAATTTGAGTTTTTTTTGCTTTTAAAACAGTTATTTTATTGAAATGTAAAAAGTAAATTAAATATTTACAGAATAATATAGAATGTAATATTAAACTTTTTTTGTGATATTAAACTTACAAATTATAAAAATTTTAGTTGAAAACTTCGATGCTAATTCTGTTTCAGAATTAAAATGAACCAATAATTCTAAAGATTTTAAAATATTTTAAAGCTTTTATAATATTTAAAAGGGTTTTTTTAAGACTTCAGAAAGATTTAGAATATATCACAAAGATGTTAAAACTTTCAAAAGATTTCAAGGATTTTAAATATTTTAAAAAGAATAATGCAATAGTTGCTATTTCATTCCAAAAATATTTTTATTTTAAATCAAAAACCAGTTGAAATTATAAAAAAAAATACTAATTTTCAACAAAACGGTTGAATCCTCAACCAAAAAAGATTAAATATTTTTCAAAAAAGATGAATTTTCTGCAAAAGAATTTAATTTTTAACCCAAAAGAGAAAATAAATTTATTTTAAATAAAAAAACAGTTTAATTTTTTTAAATTTCAACCAAATGATTCAATCCATGTCTAAAAAGATGAAATGTCAATTAAGAAGATTACTTCTCTGCCGAAAAGAAAAATTTTCAACCAAATAGTTACAATTTCGAACAAAGAGATGAATTTAGAACTGAAATGATGAATTTTTAACTAAACAAGTGAATTTTTAACAAAGTAGCTACATTTTTTTAAATAATATGAATTCTCAAAGAAAAATATAACATACGATATAAAAACTAACAAATATTTTAATTTTAAAGAAAAAAAGAGTTGAATTTATCCAAAGACGAATTTTTAGCCAAAATAGATTTTTCATTCAAGGGAACAATAATTTTTAATACAAGATAAAAATTTAGAAGAACTATTTATTCTCCTAGATTTTTCGAGAAAATTCAGAAAGATTGTTGAAGATTCAGGACTGATTCGAATTATTCCAGATTCTTCTTTTGAAAACTGTGGAATGGAATCTTTTTTAATATTTTGTTTAAATCAATTTTTTTAAATAAATATTTGTAAAATAAAAAATCATTCTAAATTTGCGAAGAAATATCAAGAAAATATTTTATTTTTCAGAAGCCTTTCAAACTTCTTAAAAAAGCTTCTAAATTTTTTGATTGAAATCTTCAAAAATCTACATTTTGTTTACAATTTTGTTGAAATCTTTTCAAGTTTAAAATTATTAAAAATTAAACAAAAATATATTCTTAAAATTAATTTTAAAAATAAAAAATCAATTTAAATTTTCCCTGGATAATTAAACATTTAAAAAAACCTTTTTTAAAGGTTAAAACTGTTTCAAAATGTGTACAAAAAAAAAAAACTTTTTTTTTAGTGTGTCACCTGCACATTATTATCAACAATTTGAACTATTTCGCGATTAAAGAAGGCAAAATTCACAATTTTGAAATCAGGAAAAAAATGCTTCCTATGATAAAAAAACAATGACGTATTTCTCAACCACACTTTTTTTTATTTTCTAATTTTATATTCTTTTTATTCACTAGCAAAAACTGTAGCTAAAAAAATTCAACATAATTTTTTGGCCCGCAGAAAGTTTTGTTTATGTTTTCCAAAATAAAAATTCTAAATCCAAACAAAAGGAGTTTTTAGGTCCACTCTGCTTTTTATACCTTTTAAATTCATTTTTTCTGACTTTAAATTTTAGATGTTTCCCAAAAAATGCCTATAAATTCGCAAAAAAAAATTACTTTTTAGATTTTATTTTCTACTTAACATTGAACTTCAAAAAAATATTTTGTGCAATATTTTCAACTTCAGTGTTTTCTTCTTCTTTCATTTCGAATGCATAATTTGCAGCGTCGACACGACTCGTGCGTGTTTTGCTGTTCATTATCCCGTAAATAATTATTTTTTTTCTTAAGAGGAGTGACGACATGGTTTTTTATTTTCTATTCTATCATAATTTTGTGTTTGAAATTATGCTCTATGACAAAAAACAATCGGATAATTTTTTCATAATATTTCACCTTTTTTATTCCATGCACGTATCGCAAAATCCATACCAAAGAATTAAAAAAAAAGTAAAACCACAGAAAAACATTATAAAAAATTTAAAATTGTTTTTAAATCAAATTTTAGATATAATCGCTGTAATCGCGATGCAGATTTTTTCGCTGAATCTTATGCCAATAAGAAAATTTATAAATATAGAATCATAAGTCTTACCGCTCTGGTAAGCCAGAAATTAGGGATCCGAGAATCTGAGGTGTGTGATTGGTTCCTTGTGGCAAACTTTTGGCCATCTCCTCAACTTCGAGTTTGGCATCATCTTCAGATTCAATATCCTCTTTCTGAATCAAATATTTTTGTATTGTTACGTACAGTTCCTTGATTATTTAGCCTTTTCTTATAATTTTATGTACTTATTAAAAGATTTCAAACTTTTTTCATTTTATTACTTTTAAATGTGATGCGTATTTTGTGAATGAATCCCAACTGGAAATTATTCAATTTTGAATAATCCAAATTTTAAATTGTTCAGTAATGAAAAGTACTTTCAATTGGAAATAAAATTGTAAATGCTTGAATTTAAAGTTGCCTAATTTCAAACGATCGTAATAAATAATAAAAATGTTATTTATAAAGTTTCAATAAAAAATTATTCATTTCTCAAAGTGATCAATCTAAAACAAAGGAGGAGAAAGTAAGAGCTTTTTGTGAATTTCTGACTTTTGAATTTGCGACACCCGATATAATAATGTTAGTTTCATTGTTTAAAATAATTATGAGATACAAGTTTCTTATCGTTTTCTCTAAACCAGTTTTTCCGTATCTGGTTATCTTGCGCAAAACTATCGCAGTGCTAAAGTTTAAATTTAAGAAGTGATGCATATCTTAAATATTGTCATAAAAAATCAACAATTACTAAAAACTGAATAACTATTTGAAATTCACTTCGTTTTTTTCCAAATGCAATCATTTTTATCATTATAAAATTACTCTCGTTATTTGTTACTAAGCTGAATTTTAATAGATTACAAAATAACTACCTTGCTGTTATGAAGTATTGATTATAGCACAGACCTTCTTTGCCATTTTCGTTAATTACTCCACGATTTCCATTTTATAATAACTCAAGAACAAAATAAAATTTCTAAATGTAAATTATTTTAATAACAAGCATTTTTAAATCATAAATAGAAGAAATATAAAACCAGTATTATTAATTTCTGCAACATTTTTAAAACTTTGCTTAATACCTTTCATCAGGGTTGTCCGCAGTTTACGGAAAACCCGGAAATTAGGAAAAAGTTAAGAAATTTTGTTAGGAGAATAAATTAACCCATGGTTTCACTACGATTGCATTTAGGACTATACCTATTTTTAAATTTTCTGGAAATCTTTGAGAGTATTAAAAAAATCCCAAGAAATTTGTAATAGATTTTAATCATTTTAATGAAATTGAAAGATTTGAGGGTATTTTAAAGGATTCTAAAGCATTTAAATGGTTTCAAGGCACTTTAAAAAGTTTGAGAGTTTCCAGAGATTTCGAAGGACTTGAAATATTGTAGGGTATTTTTAAAAATTTCAGAGGTACTTCAAATATTTTTATTTCAAAATATTCCAAGCAATTTTTAATATATATCAATAATTTGAAGGGATTCCAGAGGAATCTTAAAAGATGATTTTAGGGATTTCAAGATATTTCAAAGGGTTTGACACGTTTTGGGGTTTTTATATCGATTTTAATCATTTGAAGGAATTCCAAAGGATTTTAGTGTATTTTAAAAAGTTTGAAGGAATTTCAAAAGATTTTAAATATTTTAGGGTATTTTAAAAGATTCCAAAGGATTTAAATGATTTTATGGTATTTTTAAAAATTCCAAGAAATTCTCCAAAGCTTTAAAAAGTTTCTCTGGATTTCAAGACTTCAAATGATTTGAAATATTTGAGAATATTTTTTAAAAAATTCAAAAAAATTTCGAAGGATTTGAAATATTTTAGAGTAATTAAAAAAATTTCACAAGATTTAGAAGCAATTTAAACTCTTTTTTTTGTAGATATGAATAATTTAAATGGAATTCAAAGCATTTGAGAAATTTTAGAACATTTTCAAAAATTCGAAAAAAATTTAAGAGCTTTAAGGGATTTCAAGAGATTTCTAAGGATTTGAAATATTTTAGGGCAATTTTTAAAATTCCCAAGAAATTTCAAAACTTTTGCAAACGATTTGAGGGTATTTAAAAAAATTCCAAGTAATTTTCAAAAACTTTACAAATTTTCCTGGGACCTTTCAAAGGATTTTAAATATTTTAGGGTATTTTTAAATTTCCAAGAAATTTTCCAAAGCTTTACAAATTTTCTCTGGATTTCAAGACTTCAAATGATTTTAAATATATGAGAATAATTCAAAAAAATGTCGAAGGATTTGAAATATTTTCACGTATTTAAAAAAATGTCATAAGATTTAGAAGAATTTTTAACATTTTTTTGTAGATATGAATTATCTAAATGGATTCCAAAGAATTTGAAAAATTTTAGAATATTTTCAAAAATTCGAAAAAAAATTTAAGACCTTTAAGGGATTTCTAAGGATTTGAAGTATTTTGGGGCAATTTTCAAAATTCCCAAGAAATGTCAAAAGTTTTGCAAACGATTTTTGGGTATTTAAACAAATTCCAAGTAATTTTCGAAAACTTTACCAATTTTTAAGTGATTTCTAAGGATTTGCAATATTTTGTGATATTTTTAAAAATCTCCAGAGATTTCAAAAGATTTCGAAGGATTTGGAATATTTTGGGCTAATCTTGATAGATTTAAATAATCAAATTTAAAGGGATTCCAAAGGATTTGAAAAATGTTACGGGTTTAAAAAAATTCCAAGTAATTTTTCAAATGTTTAAAAAGTTTTTAGGGACCTCAAAAGATTTCAAAGAATTTGAAATATTTCAGGGTATTTTTAAAAATCGCAAGGGATTTCAAAATATTATAAATATTTGAGGATATTAAAATTTTTTTTTAATTTCGAAGGATTTGAAATATTTTAAAGTATTTAAAAGAATTTCACAATATTTAGAAGGATTTTAAACATTTTTTTGTAGATATGAATAATCTAAATGGAATTTTTAAAGGATTTGAAATTTTTTAGAATACACAATTTCAAAAATTCCAAAAAAATTTCAAGACCTTTAAGGGATTTCAAGATATGTCTAAGAATTTGAAGTATTTTAGGCAATTTTCAAAATTCTCAAGGAATTTGAAAAGTTTTGCAAACGATTTGTGGGTATTTAAAAAAATTTCAAGTAATTCTCGAAAGCTTTAAAAACTTTTAAGTGATTTCAAAGGACTTCAAGGATTTTATTAATTTTTTTTTTTAATTCCAAGGACTCAGGGTCAAGGGAGAATGAAAAAGTAGGCAGGAAAAAGTCAGGGAATTTGGAAAATATGAATTGGACTTTATTACTATAATTTAAACAGCAAATATTATATATAGAAAAGCTTTGAACCTTTCTAGAACATCAGTTATTTTGACATAATTAATGAGAAGAAAAATGTTTCTTATCTCCTTCTTACCATTTTGTATACAAACTTGCCGCGACAAAAATAAAGTTAGTGACGTTTGTAGGGAGGTTATAAATAAATTATTATCTTTATTTTCAACTTGAAAATAATCTTTAAAAAACAATAAGAAAAAGAAAAATTCTAAAATAGTAAACCATAATCAGCAAAAACGGTTGTGATTACTCACAATAAAAGGATTGAAACAACGAACAAAAAAAGGAGCAAAACGGACGTATCATCACGGAGGTATCAAAATAATCGGACAAAAAACGACAACATCACGGCAAGCCCATATCCTGTCATTTAAAATCATTACTAATGAATGAAAGGCACAAAAAGCTCGGAATTCAACTCACAAAAATTTGTAGATATATTTTTTTTAAAGGACAAAATTCTAAATGGAAAAATGGGGCAAAATTGAGATAAATGGAGTAAATCTTACTTGATCATCACTGACATCCCGTGAAGGTTCGGATGCATCGGCCACAGTTCTTTTTCGAATCGAAGACATTCTGGATGATTCTGTGATTCACTATTTCTTTTAGAACAAAAATAAATGTCCGAAGAAGCACTGCGACCACTGATCTTTTAGACGTTACTAAATATTTACATGTTTAAATAATTAATTGAACAAAGCGGACGTGATGCACAAATATCAGAGTTACTTGTTAACACTAGGTTAACGCATTTGGCGCAGGTCCATAATGAACAGTCGACTTTGGTCGGAAGAACCCGGCAAACTTCGGGAAATCGATGATTACATTTTCGCAGGAAACCAGAGAAATATTTGATCGGAACATCCACTAACGCGGCGAGTTCCAGAGAATTTGTCAACAAAAAATCCAAAATAGATATAATGAAAACAATCTGCACTTTCCGTGCCAGAGTAAACACGGTAAAACATTTTTTGTGAGGTTAGGATTTTCCGATTTCCGGAGCACTGGCCTCGCGGAAAGGATTTGATCCCCTTTTTTATGTAAGGAAGCACGTGGTAATGTTTCTCCATTTTTTCTATGCTGAAAATAATATTCGTTTCCCAAAAATATCAGTTTCTAGAACGGTCTTATTGGCTTCAGTTTTCGCTTGTAGGTTATGTTTGTGAATTTGCAGGACGGAAATAAATTGTGGGTATATTTTGAAATGTGCAATATTTATTTTATGAAATACATAGAAAAATTCGGATAATTTCGGATTTTACACATCTTTATAATATATTAGGGAAGATCAGGTCTTATAAAAGTGTATATCGGGTAAAGTTTGTCTTTCCTATTAATAAGTTGTGCATTTTCGCGAGACATACTTACTGATGTCAATTAATAATAAATTAAATTTAGCTCTTGAAAATATTTACATTATTTTCACACATTCCTAATTACGAAAGATGAATCAATTATAATCTTTTTTAAATGTTTTCTTATGATTATAACTAATAATATGATAAACATGACATTTAAAATGGAAAACAAATTTTAGAATTGACTGTGGAGTTGAAAAATTATAATTCAAGTCTATCTATTTCAGAATTTCCTTAAATTCTTTGAAATATTTTAGGTTGTTTAAAAAGAATCCAAGGAATTCTAAACAAATTTCAGTACTTTGAAGAGATTCCGAAAGATTTTAGAGTAATTCTTAAAAACTTCAAGTAATTTTTGAGAGCTTTTAAAAGTATCAAGGGATCGGATT
>JAWWLR010000158.1:55203504-55214761 GCA_035041075.1 Acraspis erinacei | reverse complement strand
AGAAGTTTAAATACGGGTCACCCTCGCTACCAAATTATGATTTGAGTCCTTGAGCATGAGTACATACACCGCCAAACGACTCTATTTCACTGGGTATGGGCCTGCGAAAATTTTTCTTTCACTAAGGCGAGCTTGGTATAAATTCATTTTAATTAATTGGGTATGAATTTATTAACAACCAGTAAAAACTTACGGCTGCATCCGACTTTATTATAAGTATACTGGCATTTGTCTGGAAGTTTGTCCAGGGAAGAAGAAATCTGCAGAAAACCACCTCCTGTGTTCAGTCAGCCGGGTTTTCGACAATCGATTTTGAAGGCAATTTAAATGAACGCAAAACCTTAATGAAATTATATTTAAAAAATAAAATGTGCTAATAACGATAAGTATGTAGTTTTATAAATTCCTTTTCGGCTTGAAAGTTGAACTACTTTTTTGATTAAGCTTCATATTTTTTAGTTGAAAATTCAACTATTTTGTTTCGAAAATTAGTCTTTATGTCTTAAAAGTTCAACCATTTTGGTAAAAACTTTAATGATTTAGTAGAAAATTCAACAGTTTTGTAGAAATTTTTTTTTTAATCAAAAATTATATTGTTTGTGTTAAAACCTAATCATTCAATTATGGGTTAAAAATTATACATGTTTCATTAGAATATCAAAGATTTGGTAGAAAATGTATTTAATTTTTTTTTAATTCGTCTTTTCATTAGAAAGTCTTTTTGGTTGAAAATCCAACTATTTGGTTAGAAATTTATTAATTTTCTTGAACAATCGTCTTTGTTGGTATTTTGTTGAGATTCCGTATTTTTGGTAGAAAATTAATCTTCCTGTAAAAAATGTATCATTTCAGTCCAAAATTCCACTTTTTTCTAAAAATTTCGTCCTTTATACTAAAAATTCAACATTTTGTAAAAAATCATTTTTTGCTTGAATATAGTTATTTCATTCTGTAGAAATTTCATCTCTTCGGTTATAAATGCAAATATCTGGTTAAAAATTAATTGGTTACAATTGAAAATCAACTATTTTGTGGAAAATTCGTATTTTCAGCTCGAAATTGCAACAATTTTTTAGAAAATTCAACTATTTGGCCGAAATTTGAACTATTTTGTTGAAAATTCATTTCTTTGGTTCAAATTAAATTTTTTAAATAAAAACTTAACTATTTAATTTTTTGTTCACAATTTGTCATTTTTAGTAGAAAATTCATGTATTTTGTTAAAATTTCAACCTTCTGGGTGCAAAATTAATCTTTTGATGAAATTGTAACTATCTTTTCGAATATTTATGTCGTTTGTTGAAAGTTTATGTTTTTGTGTATTTTTTGGTTGGAAATTAATTTTTTCAAACTAAAATTTAATGATTTCATTGTTTGTTAAAAATGTCTCATTTTTAGTTGAAACTTCATGTATTTTGTTAAAAAATCGTTTTTTTGATAGACAATTAAGTTTTTTGGTTAACAATGCAACTCTTTGGTTGAAAATAAATCTGTCTTGGTTGAGGATTCAGAACTTTTGTTGAAAATTCTTTAAAGGTCATGGAATTCATTCGTGTAAATTAATTCAATTCCATTTTTATCTATTTTAAATTAAAATCTTTTTGGTTAAAATATCAACTTTTACATTTGTTGTTAAAATGCATCTTTTTTGCACACTGCTCGACTTTTTCAATTGGAAATTCATTATTTCTGATCAAAAATGTTTGCCTTAATCACTACCAAAAATTTTTTGAAGTAAATTTTCAACGTTTGTTAAAAATTCGTCTCTCTTTGAAGAAATTTCTCCTTTTTTTTAATGCAACTTTTTGTTTGAAAATCAATCGATTTTGTTTGAAGATTCAACTATTATCGCAAAAATTTGTCCTTTTTCGTTCGATTTAACTTTTTTAAATTAAAAATCAAAATATTTTCTTGGTTAAAATATCTAATATTACATTTTTGAGATAAGAATTCATCTTTTCTTGTTAAAAATTCAACTATTTGATTGAAAATTGAACTACTTTTTTAATTCATAAAAAATCTATTTAAAAAAATAATAACTCAGGGAATATGCAATTAACATTTTATTTTATTTACCATTTATTCGACGAGAATTCAACGTTGAAATTAATAACCCATTCATTCCAAAATGTGCCATCAGATTTAATTCGATTTTATTTAATTCCAGCTGATGAAATATTGCATATGTCAATTATAAATATTCAATACCAATTATAATATGTTAAAAATTGTATTATATTATATATTATTATTAGTAATATTATCAAATAATATTTATCATAAAATTTAGAAAAAGATTCTCATTTTACGATTTTACATGTTTAATCAGAACGAAATAAGTTCGTAATTGTAATTGTCATTTTTGCAATTTTTAACATGGAGACTCATCTGCAGCCGATACCAATCGATTGATTCTCATGAGAATTTGCATAAATATTGAAAATTACATATGCTGTTTTCCCAGGTGACAGTGATCGATACACATTCGACAGAATTAGGTTCGAATTCATATTAAAAAATAGACCATTTTTCTCTAAGCTTGAATAATATTCATTGATAAATACAAAAAATTTAAAACTTTATTTAAAAAAATATTTAAGGAAAGTCAACTGTATATTACAATTTCATTTAAATATTTTTAGAATATTTTATAATAGTATGTGGCTTTGTTATTATTGTTAAAAAATCAATGAAATTCCTTTAAAAACACCACTTGTGATAAAATTTCGCCATGTACATGAGTATAATTTTTTTATCTTAAAGGTAATCAAAGTTGTAAAATTAATAAAAAGAAGGTTAAGTAAGAATAGGAAAAAATATATACATAGAAGTGTTTTAATAAAAGAAATGAGTCAACAAATTATTTAATAACTTTTTTTTGAAAAAAATTGTTATTTTAGAGATTTAGAGAAATAAAAAAATTGTATAGGCCCCATCACAACTTTTTGTAATTTTCTTTTGTTTAATTTGTTTAATTTAAGTCCGTTTTGACTAAGAAATTCTGCGTCTCAATTTTAAGTAAATTATCCAAATCCAAATTAGCTCAGCTTTCTCTGTGTATTGCCATTATTTAATAAACATAAGTGTGACAACATAACAATAATGGAATTAATAATAAATTATTAGATTAAAATCTCATTTTTTATTCCCCTAAAACATCAAATTATTTTTTTATGAGACAAAACAATTATCTGTGAAACTAATTCATTGAAATAAGTTCTTTCATTTAAAAAAACTTCTATTTATAAATTTTGTACTAATCTTATCTGGCATTTTTTTACTTTACAACCTTGATTAACTTTAAAATAAATATAAAAAAATAATACTCTGTGCTTGACGAAATTTTGCAACGCGTAGTGCTTTTGGTGGGATATAATACAGAGTTTTAAAAATCATGGAGATGTGATATTTTTAAATATGCTGTCTGGTACAGAAAGAATATTGATAATAGAAGGTACTTTAAAATTCAAGTGCTTCTCTTTAAAAACTTTTAAAGATAAAAACATATGTATGATCTCAAATTTAAAAAAATTGTATTCGCAAGTGTATTAAAAAAAGTAAAGTGCAGAGTACACTACTATAATTTTCATGAACATTACACACTCTATTCAGATAATATAAACAAGTAATCTTATCATGTAATATGGCAATTCTAATTTGAATAAAAACACGCAGATTATTTTGAAACCCTATATAATGCAATTCCATGAATGTTTATAATAAAAAAATCAAAAATAATAAAAAAAAATTAATTGAATTCATTAACGTTAGAGTGGATGTATAAAGATTCAAGGGAATTCAAAAGAATTTGATGCAATGCCTATAAATTGAAAATGAGTTTAAAACAAAAAATTGCCGTATTATAAAATATCCTAACTAGAAAACTCTCAAGTGATAAAATTTCCCACTTTAAACAATAAAAAAATTGTTTTTAGTCAATATTATTTATTCATTAAAATAAAACTTCAAATAACCAGAGTTAAAAGAATTCATTTCTGAATAAAAAATTTTGTTTGAAAATCTGCACAGTATTTAAATAAAACTACAACAAATATATTTTTTAATTGAATTGTTCATTTAAAAAAATTATTTTATAAAAATATTTGATTTTTTTATAAAGAAATAATATTTATTTTTTAAAAATCATTTGTTAATTTGTTTAAATTCGGGAATCTTCTAGTTCGGTAATTTTTCAATTCTGGATTTTTATGTTTTATTTTTGAATTTTGCAAAGGATACCCCCTGAATTTATTCTTTTTAGTATCCAGATGACTTATTAAAATATTTACTTAAAAACAATTAATTAGAGGTTCTGCTAGGCCATTTTAGGTTTGAAAATAAATTTACTTAGGTTTACTGAAATAATATACAAATTCCTACCAGAAAAAAGAGAGAAAATTCCTTATAATAAACAAATTTAAAATAAATTTTACCGTTTAATAGAAAAAAAATCTTGAATTTTAGAATACACATTTTTTTAGTTTAAAATTTCATATACTACATTAAAATGTATTTTTTGACTACAATTGACTTAAAGCGACTAGTTTTTCATATCATAAATTCATAAGAATTTAGAGTACAATTAAAAAAACTTAAAATCAATTGGAAAAAAATAATTTGCAAAAATTAACTGATTTCAGTAAAATGGGAGTAAATTTTGAAAAATGTATGGGAATTCAGGATATTTTCATGAAATTTACAATAGCTTGAATGAAAGAAACGAAAATTTAAAAATTCCAAAATTTCCATTGATTTGAAGAAAAATTGAACGAAATTTAGGACAAATTCAATATAATTTAAGTGAATCGAAAAAAAATCAAGAAAAATTTGTAGTCAATGATTTAAATTAATGTTAAAAATATTTGTTTAATTCATTGAAGTCATGAATTTTGGATGTTTTGTACAAAAATTCAAGGGCATTCAAAAGAATTTGATGTAATAGCCAAAAACTGAAGATTCAAGTGAATTCCAGTGAATTCAAAACAAATTAAAAGAATCAAAAATATTTAATTAGTTTTAGTAAAACTGGAGAAAATTTCGAAGAATTTAAGAGAATTCGATCAAGTTAATACTAATCCATTATGAATTAAAAAGAATTCAGCATGAATCAAAAAGAATTAAAGTGAATGCAATAAAATTCACAAAGTCAAAAAAAAAATTTTTATATTGAGTAAATTGAAAGCGAACAGAATTTAGGGTAAATACAAAAAGGTTTAAGTAAATTGAAAAAAAAAATTGAAAAATTAATAGAAATAAAAAAATATTAATTAAATTCATTAAATTCATTACGTTTCGAGTGACTTTAGAAAAATGTAAGGCAATTAAAAAAAGAATTCGATTTGATGCCTATAAGAATTGAAGCTGCGCTTGAAAGAATTCTGGGTGATTGAAAAGAAACTAAAAAAATCATCAAATTGGGTAGAATAGAGTGAATTTAGAAGAATTCAGGCGAACTACAAAGAATTCAAAAGAATTTAGGATAAGTCAGTAAGAATAAGTCAGTAGAATTTAGGAGAATTCCATCGAATTCAATAAAGTTAACACGAATCCAAAATAAATTGAAAAGAATTCAGCGTGAATTAAAAAAAAAATAAAGTGAATGCGACAATATTTATAAAGTTCAAACGAATTCTATTGAATTGAGTAAAATGGAAGCGAACAGAATTTAGGGAAAATTCAATAGAATTTAAGTGAATTGAAAAAATGTCAAACAAAATGTTAACCAATGAATTAAATAAAATTTTAGTTAATTAAGATCAATATAAGGGAAATAAGACGAATTCAATGGCATTCACAAAAAATCAATTTGAATAAAACAGAATGAAAGTGAAAAATTTTTTTTAATAACAAAATTAATTGAATTTTTTGACCTTGGAGTGAATTTATAAAAACTCAAGGGAATTCAAAAGAGGTTCATAAAATACCTAAGAATTGAAGATGGATTTGAGCGACATCAGGGTGAGTTAAAATAAAATAAAAAATAATTAAATTGGATGGAATGGAGTGGGTTTGGAAGAATTTAGGTAAATTTAAAAGAATTAAAAATAATTCAGGGTAAAGTAAAAATATTTCATGGTGAATTCCAAATAAATACAAAATATTTAATTGATAATTGAACAATTTTTAAATAAAAAAATGTATAACGTAACTAAATAAAAGAAAAAAAAATGAAAACAATTTTTATACCAATGAGTTCAAAGAAAATGTAACAAAATTTAAGTGAACTGAGAAAATTTTTTAAATATTCAAAAAATTCATTGAATTCATTAACTTTGACTAAATTTTTTAAATTAAATGTAATTCAAAAGAATTTTATATAATGCCAAAGAATTTAAGGGATTCATGTAATTGTAATTTATTAAACAAAATTTAAACAAAAGAAAAATAAAGACTTCAAAAAATAAAAAGACGAACCAAGGCTTCAGAGTGAATTAAAAGCATTAAAAATCCATTAAGTTGATTAGAATCAATTAAATTTTACAGAATTTAAGTGAATTCGAGAAAATTAAGAAGAATTCAGGATAAATTAATAAATAATCAGGGTCAAATCCAAATGAGTTGCAAAAAATATTACATTAATTTCAATAACCATGACTGAATTAAAAAGAATGTAAGGCAATTAAAGAGAATTCGATGAAGTTGATACGAATTCAAAGTGAATTCAAAAGAATTCGACATAAATTAAACAATAATTCAAGTGAATTCCACAAAATGTTTAAAATCTCAAAAAATTCCGTTCTATTTAGGTAAATGGGAGAAAATAAAAGTCTGATGAAATTCACAAGAATTTAAGGTGAACCTAAATGTCTTCAGGATGAATTTAAAAAAATTAAAAACCCATAAAAAATCCATTAAATTTAGTTGATTTCAAGGGAGTGTATTTCAAAATTCAATATCGGACCATTTCAGAGCATTAATTGTAATGAAATTACAAATTTTCATATTACAAGATTCATAATATCTTTAAATAATATACATTTTTTACAATTTAAGTAGCATTAAAAAATAAATAAATACTTTCTATGTTTGAAAGAATTTGTTATAGTTCATTTTTAATAAAATAAAATATATAGCAGTATTTTTTGCTAAAAGAAAATTACTCAGAGGATAGCGTTTGCGAAATTCAAAAATTCAAATTTTCGCTGGGCATACTGATGTGCACGCTCTAAACAAATACTTTTTCAACCGCAGCAAACGTCATAAGTACACAAAAGAGTTGTATAAATGAAAGAAAATCGAGGTTAATTGGGGATAATTGAATTAGAAATTAGTCACTCACCGATTTAAATCTGAGCATTTACTTTCGCAAATATCTTGAATTTTCGCGTATTTTCACGTATTTCTTTAACTGAGGATTCGCGTATTGCTTGCTTGTCCTGAGAGGAAGGTCCTTATAAAATTATGAAACAAGTGCAGCCAGAAACGTTTGTTCCGAGACATACCGAACGCGAACTTGATTCTGAAACTGATTTGCAGTGATGACAAGTTTCTCGCACTTTTATTTGAAAAGAGTGAAAGACAAGTGACGGAAATGATGACATTTTCGCGAAAAGAGTTGTGAGGTTAGGCCATCACTAGTTATTTCATACTAACACGAGTGGAGGCACAGAACAGTCCGCGCAACTTCGCGGAAAATCGGAAGTGGAGGACCTTCTCTGCATCTGCGCAACGCTATTTGAACTCCATGCTCGTTTATCATCGTGCATTATGCTTTTATGCTTTTTGTTTAGCGGAAAAGGACGACAATAACAGCAAGACAGAAAAGGTTAAGGAGTGGGGGTGGGTCGGGGGTGGAGGCGGAGAAAAGTCACACATGAGGGTTGATTATTACTGATCAGATTTCCGATTATAAGACTAAAGAACCATAAATAATGGGTTGCAGAACAGAACTAGACAACCAACAAAATCGGAATTTTCCAGAGAGCGAGAAAACATTCTGTAGTGTCGAAATCAACATATAAAGAGAAAACAGAGCTATATGTCCGAAAAATAAAATGTGCCAGTTGACAATCTCAAAGTAACAGGAATATAACACTTGAACTGGCTTGGCTGCTGATCGCGACAAAAAGTGCGTAGTTTCAGTTGAAACAAAAAATTGAAACTAACTCAAGAGATAATGAGTAGAATAATAATTACATTTTCAACCAAATATATGAATTTTCAACTACAATTAATGGATCTTTTCGACCAAAGAAATGCATTTTTAACAAAGTGGTTCAACTTTCAACCAAGTAGTTCAATTTAAAGCCAAAACAGATTTTATTTCAAATAAAAAACAGTTGAACTTAAACCAAAAAAAGAGAAATTTCCATAAAATAGTTGAATCTTCAACCAAAGAAGATATATTTTCTACCAAGAAGATTAATTTCCTGCAAAAAAGTCAGGTTTCAGATTATAGGACAGGGGAGCCCTAAATTAAGGGTTGTAGAACAGAAACAGAACTAGATTAACAAACAAAAAACGAAGCTTTTCAGGAGAGCGAGAAAACATTCTGTAAAGTGGAAATCACCATTTATTAGAAAAGATTATCTAGGTCTGAGAAATAGAACGTGAAAGTTGACAATCTCAAAGTTACTGAATCTAAAACTGGAATAGGCTTCGCTGCGGATCGCGATAAAAAGTGCTAATTTCAGTTTAAGCAAAAAATAAAAGCGAACTCACGTGATAATGAATAGAGGAATAGTGACATTTTCAACCAAAGACATGAATTTTAAATGAAAAGCATAATAAAATTATGAATCTACAACCATATACATGCATTTCTAACAAATTCGTTCAACCGGAAACCAAGTAGTTCAATTTTCCACCGAAAAGATGAATTTTCAATGAATAATATAATATTTAGTAGAAATTTGATCCACAAAGTTTTTAATTAAAAATAAAAAATCCTCAACTAAAGAATTTCTATTTTCTAACAAGAAGGTTCATTTTCTGACAAAAATTATCAGATTTCAGATTATAGAGTAAACGAACCATAATAAATGAAGGATTGCAGAACAGAATTAGATTACCCACAAAATGGAAAATTTTCAGGAGAGCGAGAAAACATTCTGTAAAATCGAAATCAGCATTTGAAGATAAAACAAAAGTCACTTTCTGACCTGAAGTGCCTCTGAATTAGTGTCAAAAAAAGTTGATCAGAAAGCGTTATCTAGGTCCGAGAAATATAATGTGGACGTTGACAATCTCAAAGTGATAGGAACCTAAAACTCGAACAAATGTAGCTGCGGATCGCAACAAAAAGTGCAGTTTCCATTTTAAACAAAAAATAGAAAACGACTCACGACATGAGAAGATCAATAGTTACATTTTTAACCAAAGATATGAATTTCCAAGTTAAATGATGAATCTTTAAACAAAGAAATCATCTTTTTTTAAGTTAACCTGTAACCAAAAAGTTCAATTTTCAACCGAAAAAGATGAATTTTCAACTAATGCCTAATAATGTACTATGTAGCAGAAATTTGAACGAAAAACGATTTTAATTTCAAATAAAAAATACCCAACCAAATAAGATCGATTTTTTACCAAGAAGATTCATCTCCTGCCAAAAAATCAGATTTCAGTTTATAAGGCAAAGAAACCATTAATGATGGGTTGCAGAACAAAACTAAATAACCAAAAAAATCGAAGTGCTTCTAAATTTATGCCGATAAAACGTGCAATTTTCAGTTTAAACAAAAAATAAAAACTAACTCACGTGATAATGAGAAGAGAAATAGTTACATTTCCAACCAGATTCAATCATATTTTTATAAAGTAACTCAACCTTGATCCACGTACATAGATAAATTTTCAATCAAAAAATATAAATTTTCAACAATTAATGTTATACATAATAGATATTTGAACCAAACAGTATTTTCACTTTAATTAAAAAAATAATTCTCCACAATAAATTAAATTGCATATATTTTAACTAAAAAATTATTATATTTTAAATCAAAAGGAGTGCAATTCATTCAAGAAAGGTAACATTTTTAACAAAGCAGTTAAATCCTTAACCAAAAGAGATTAATTTTTAAATAAACAGTTGCATTTTTTATAAAAAGGCCTAGGGTTTTTTGGTTTAGCCTGCAAAAGTTGCCCCGCACGTATCAAGTTTATATTACCACTATAGCTGGGCATCCGTGTGACATAACATTTCTCCAAAGGATAACTAAAAAATTATATTTCTTGGGGAGTTATGGAGGGGGAAAGTAAAATAAAAAAGTCATTTTTATCAAAAACTACTGAACCGATTTTGACGATCGAAATATATATAATAGTCACCCATCAGAATAGTTAGAAAAAAATTTGATATTTTTAAAATGAAAAATAGTGATAAAAAAATGTTAACAAAATTTCCAACTTTTTTGAGGTTGTATTTTAGTGATAAACCTCTAGTTTTTTAAAGGAACAAAATACTTACATTGTCTACTTCAACATATATTTTACCCAAATTTTTCACAGGGGTACTTGATGGCTTAAAAAACAAAATCTGGCGCGGGGTACGGCGCCGTGTTTGTATTGGCGTATAGAGCACAAAATTACCCTAAGGCCTGGAACATCACAGTTTGGTCTAAAACGACGAAATTGATTTTGATGATCGAAATAAATTTAATTGTGACCTAGAAGACTAGTTAGAAAAAAATTAGATATTTTAAAAATAAAAAGTAGGGGTAAAAATTTTTTTTTAAAGTTCCAACATTTTTTTTGCGTTTGGTTTTTATTTACAAACCTCTACTTTTCTTTTAAGAAAAAAATACTTCTATATTCTACTTCAAAATATATTTTACCCAAATTTTTCACATGGGTACTTCATGACTTAAAAAACAAAATCTGGTGCGGGGTACGGCGCCGTGCTTGTATTGGCGTATAGAGCACAACATTACCCCAAGACCTGGAACATCACAGTTTGATCTAAAACGACGAAACTGATTTTGATGATCGAAATAAATGTAATTGTCACCCAAAAGACAAGTTAGAAACAAAAAAATTAGATATTTTAAAAATAAAAAGTAGGTGTAAAATTTTTGTTTAAAAAGTTCCAACATTTTTTTGCGTTTGGGTTTTATTCACAAACCTCTAGTTTTCTTTTCAGAAAAAAATACTTATATTGTCTACTTCAAAATATATTTTCCCTAAATTTTTGACATGGGTACTTCATGACTTAAAAAACAAAATATGGTGTGGGGTACGGCGCACAGTGGGGCGAAATGAAAAAACGATGTTCAAAATAACCTGTAGGTCCCAATTCTTAATCGATTTTCAATTA
>JAWWLR010000158.1:55121697-55134245 GCA_035041075.1 Acraspis erinacei | reverse complement strand
AAATTACATTTTTGTTGAATAAAAATGCATCAGTATCGTATAATATTAACTTGTTGCTGAAAAGTCAAATTTTTGCTGGAAAATTCAATTTTTCTAAAAAAAATTCGTATTTTGGCTTGAACTTTCAACAAGTTAGATAATTTTTTTCCTTTCTGAAGTGAAAAATCTATATTTGTTGCAAATTTTTCTTTTTGGTTTTAAAATTATTTCTTTTGTATAAATTTCATCTTTTTGATTGAAATATAAACGATGACTCTTTTTTGTTGGAAATTTATCTTTTTAGGTTTGATAATTCAACTATTATGTTAAAAACTTAATTATTTTGCCGAAAATTCAAGTATTTTGTTTAAAAAAAAACATCTTTTGTAGTAGAAAAGACATTTTTTTAAATGAATTAATCGATTTGAAAACATTAAATTTGTATCCGAAATACTGTTTTAGTCAGTTTATAGAACATTTCATGTTGAAAGCATTTTTTTTATAAAGGGCATATAATCCTTTACGTATTTAAATATGGTAATTCTTACAAAAATGAATCTAAACTTTGTAAACAGAACGAGAAAATTGAGTTAAAATGCTCGATTTTAGGGATTTTTCAAATTTATGGGGAGAAAAAGGGGACGGACTGGCATCCCTGTGTTTAGCAATATTTGAATATTCATTTGATAAGGTCACTTATAAATCAAACAGTCAATACTTTGAATTTAAAAAGGGTTCAGTTAAAAAAAGAATTATAATATTTTAATTTTTAAAAAATTAAAAATTTTGCAGTTTAACGTCACTAGATAAAAAAATTCGAATAAAAAGTATTAAAAGCTTCCATTCTGTAACTGTAAATTATTGAGCGTTTAAATAAAAAAATTCTGAATAACAAAATTTTTAAGCTTCAATTTAAATAATTTTTAATTCAATACAGTTTGACTTTAAGTGTTTTAATTTCCATTTCAGTTTTGATTCGAATGTTTTAATTTCAATGGCGGTGAAAAATGTATACGAACCGGGAATTTAAAAAATTTCAAACCAAGCCGTAACATTTTCGAGTTATTTTGTGCATTATTTTCAGTGCAGTATCATATAACCATAATTAAAAAAAAACATTAGAAAAATAAATGTTGAAATGAAATCAAAATCAAATGAAAAAAAAATGGAAATAAATACATCACTTTCATTTAGATATATCTCGGATATATAAATAATTTTTATTAATAGTATACATCCTCGAAAAATTGTGTACAATTAAACAAAATTTTCTTTTTCTTTGGCGAACATACACTTTATTTCATTAAATATACCTTTGTGAATTTTCAAGGTAATAAATTCAGCGGCTACTAACTGCTAAAATGCTAATGAATTACTATTTTTTATCAGAACTCGGAATTTCTTTTCTATTTACGAATTTACCAGTGTAAACTTTTGGCACATATATTATCGCTTACACATCTATTGAAAATTTGTCAGCTATTTCAATGGTGTTACACCTTACTGCAAAATACCATTCGTCTGTATACGTATTATAAATTAATACCTTGTCTGGTGTTTTCCCTTTATTCAGTTAATATTATAAACAATTCTAAAAAACTGTATACTTTTTAGCCCGCTTTTAATTCAACATTCAAAATATTACAAATACTGATTTTCCTATGAATATTTAGTGATTAAAGATAAAATAAACATGTTCTTATTTTAATTGTAATCGATTTTAAGTTTATATATTTTTTTAAATGTCTCACATTTTCTAATTGAAGACAATATACATACATACAATATACATAGAATTTATTGTAATTGAACAGTTATATAAATAACTGATCATCATGTTTCAGCTTTACGTATGTTTTTTTTAATAATCACCCTGTATATTTCCTCGCATTTATGTTTTTTTTTCTTTAAAAAAAAACCCTGTAAAAGTCAGTTCACAACGTTTATAAAAATAAAGTTTGAGTAATTTTTCTAAATTTTATATTTTTCTTTATAAACATTGCAAACTTCAGTTAAAATAAAATGTTGCTCTTTGCTTGAAAAGTGGAGCAAATAGAAATTATTTTCCTGAAAGGTCAGTCAAATAAAAAAAAAAAGACTAATTTAACTAAACAGAATCAAAAATGTTTTTTATTATTCTCAAAGTTTCGGGATTGAGTAGTAGATGTTATTCTTCTTAATGTGCGTTGTTCCATCAGTCACATACAATAATACTATTAATGATTAAAATCAAGAGAGTACACTTACTTCAGACCAAGTCGCGAACATCTGAAGCAATTTACACGAAATTATTAGAGCCTAAAATCAATCTCCAATATGAGATCAGCCAGTACTTGTATTTATAGATACACAAAAAGAATATAAATAGTTTGTAACAAAAGACAATTTTCACGCACACAAGAACGTAAAACAACACAATATTTTCATTTTCGCTTACGATCATTCTAATTGGTAAACAATTGTGTTAAAATTGAGAAAAAGATGGTCCCTCTGTCGACAGCCAGGATATGAGCTCATTTCTCAGAGCGCTTTTTTTTCTAATAAACGAAAGGAATTGCTATCTACAAAAAAGAACTTGTCAAGGTGCTTTCTCTCGGGCATTTTTTAAACACGAGGAATGAAGCTAACAACTTTTAATTCCCATTGTTATGATTTATTTTTAGAGACCCTCAAAAGAGATCTTCAATCTGCGCCACTGTCATGTCAGATGTAAACCTAAGAATTTGTAAATTTGACCTCTTAGAGCCAATCCGATTCTCTTTGGTAATCTCATGCTCTTACGGACAAAATGAAATTTGTGATGAGAAAAAAATCCTATTTATGCAGACAAATTTCGAGCTTACAAAATAAGACTTCGTTTTCATTGAGTTCTACTCAATAATCAGTTATTACAATCAGTCAAAATTGTAGTTTTGACAGAGTGTCTAGAATTAAGCATTCTCGAAAATATTCCCCGACACTTCAAAGCTCTTTCGGGTACTATATGAATGAATCGAGTTAGCTATTTGAGGTTGGCTCGTGTTTTGAGGGTACGGACGACACTGCGAAATGCGGGATGGGATGGGGGAAGGAAGGCGCGGATGGGTCAGTTGGTGTTTTGTTTGTTGGAGCGAAGACGAGCAAGACCGGATCGCTCGCCTTCCTCTTCGTCGGATGTGCAGGGTGGCGCTCCACCTTGAACTGCACCTCTCGACGATGTGGCTTGCATCAGTTCTTGATCCGGACCGTTCCGGTGCTCGTAGAGCAAAATGTTGAGAGTTTCCTCGTAAATTCGCGCTTCCGGAAACTCGACCTGCGCATAATTTATGCTCATGAGTACACGGCTTTATCCCAAATCGGGCCTCAACCAGTGGTGTAGTCGACAAAGAAAAAGTGGCCTGGCGCTATTTTTCGTAAATTAAGTTTTATTGGACAAAAGAAAAATTGAAAAACAAAACATTTTTGGGTAAAGGATAATTTTTTTTTATTGACAAGACTAATATTATATATTTGGTTCGTAATTCATCTTCGTTCGTTACAAATTCTATAAATTGGTTGAATATTTAATCATTCGGTTGAAAATAGAATTATATCGTTAAAAAGTCAACTATTTTATTAAAAATTCAAGTACATTGTTAAAAATTAATTTCTTTTTTTTACTTGAAGGTTCATCTCTTTGGTTGAAAGTTTAACTATTTTGATGAAAACTTCCATTTTTTAATTTCAAGTTGTAGATTTGATTCTTTATGTGTTACGGTCCAATCATAAATTAAAATAAATTCGAGCCAAAAAACATTTGTTTCGAACTCAGAAATTTATTGAATTATAAAACTCCTTTCACATTCCTTACGTAATATTAATATTATTAATACATATCAACGGTCGAAGAAAGGATTGATTTGGTTCATCAAATCACTTTACAACTTCCATTTTTTCTTAAAAATTGATCTTTTTCAGTTAAAAATTTAACAATCTGGTTAGAAATTGATGTTTTTCGGTTGAAAGTTCTTTTTATGTTTCGTTAAAAATAACTTCTTTATACTAAACATTAAACTATTCCATTTATGGTAAAAAAACTAATCTTTTTCATTTAAAAATCCATGTATTTTGTTCAGAATTCGTCTTTTTTTTTAGTAGAATATTAATCTTCTTGATTTAAAATTCATATTTTTGGTTGAAAATTTAAGAATTTTGTTTAAAAGTCGCCGTTTTCGGTAGGAAATTAATATATTTTATTTCAAATATATCTTTTTGGGTAGAAAATTATCCTTTTTTGTTAAAAGTATAACTTTTCGGTTGAGAATTTAATTATCTCGTTAAAAAATCATTTGAAATCAGTTGAAAATAAACTGGTTTTGATAAAAATTCCGTTCATGTTTGGTTAAAAATAATTTAACTAAACTTCCTTCAAAGTTCTTTTATGTTTTGTTAAAAATAATTTTTTTAACTGGCAATTAAACTATTCCATTGTTGGTTAAAAATTGATATTTTTCAGCAAAAATTTAACCGTCTGGTTAAAAATTTATTTTTTTCAGTTGAAAATTTAATCATCTGGTTAAAAATTTATCTTTTTTAGTTAAAAATTGATGTGATTTGTCCAGAATTCGTATTTTTTCAGTAGAACATTAATTTTTTTTTATCTAAAATTCATATTTTTGGTTGAAAACTTAACAACTTTTTTCTAAATCCTTTTTTTTTTTTGTTTAAATTTGTTATCGCAGTTTTTATCTGAAAAAGTAACTAATTTATTTTTGGTTGAAACTTTATCCTGCATATTGTGTGAGTTAAAAATTAAACTATTTAATAGAAAAATCAATGTATTTTGTTTAATAGTCGCTGTTCTGGGTAGGAAATGAATATATTTTATTTCGAATATATGTTTTTGGGTAGAAAATTATCCTTGTTTGTTAAAAGTATAACTTTTCGGTTGAGAATTCAATTATCTCGTTAAAAAATCATTTGAAATCAGTTGAAAGAAAACTAGTTTTGATACAAATTCGTTTCCTGTTTGGTTCAAAATAAATTATTTAAACTTCCATTATTTCTTAAAACTTTATCTTTTTCAGTTAAAAACTTAACCATTTGGTTAGAAATATATCCTTTTCGTTTGAAAGTTCTTTTTATACTTCGTTAAAAATAATTTCTTTTTAACTGGAAATTAAACTATTCCATTGTTGGTTAAAAATTGATCTATCTCAGCAAAAATTTAACCATCTGGTTAAAAATTTATCTTTTTCGGTTAAAAATTTAACCATCTTGTTTAAAATTGATCTTTTTCAGTTAAAAATTTAACCATTTGGTTAGAAATTGATCTTTTACAGTTGGAAGTTCTTTTTATGTTTCGTTAAAAATAATTTAATTATAATTAATTAATAATTTAATTAAACTATTCCAATGTTGTTTAAACATGTGCCTTTTTTAGTTAAAAATTTAACCGTCCGGTAAAAAATTTATCTTTTTCAGTTAAAAATTTAACCATTGGGTTTAAAATTTATCTTTTTTGGTAGAAAGTGCGCTTTATGTTTGGTTAAAAATAAATTTTTTAAACTAAACATTAAACTATTCCATTTCTGGTCAACAATTAATCTTTTTCAGTTAACAATTTATGTATTTTGTTCAGAATTCGTCTTTCTTTTAGTATAATATTAATCTTCTTGATCTAAAATTCACATTTTTGGTTGAAAACTTAACAACTTTTTTCCAAATCTGTTTTTTATCGAATTTTTTATTCTGTAATTTGTTTAAAAGCCGCTGTTTTGGGTGGGAAATTAATATATTTTATTTCAAATATATCTTTTTGGGTATTATCCTTTTTTGTTAAAAGTAAAAATAAAGTAAAATTAAATTATTTAAACTTCCATTTTTTCTTAAAAATTTATCTTTTTCAGTTAAAAATTTAACCATTTGGTTAAAAATTGATCTTCAGCAAAAATTCAATCATCTGGTTAAAAATTGATCTTTTTCAACCAAAATGTAACCATCTGGTTAAAAATGTATCTTTTTCAGTTAAAAATGTAACCATCTTATTTAAAATTGATCTTTTTCAGTCAAAAATTTAACCATTTGGTTATAAATTGATCTTTTTTCGGTTGAAAGTTCTTTTTATGTATCGTTAAAAATAAATTTTTTAACTGGCAATTTACCTATGCCATTGATGGTTAAAAATTAATCTTTTTCAGCAAAAATTTATCTTTTTTAGTTAAAAATTTAACCATCTGGTTAGAAATTGATCTTTTTTTGTTGAAAGTTCATTTTATGTTTATTTAAAAATAAAGTTCTTGAACTGTCAATTAAGGCTTCCATTTTTCGTTAGAATTGATCTTTTTCAGTTAAACATTTAACAATCTTGTTAAAAATTTATCTTTTTTGGTTGAAAGTACGTTTCATATTTGGTTAAAAATTTTTTTTTTAAACTACACATTAGACTATTCCATTTATGGTCAAAAATTAATCTTTTTCAGTTAAAAATTTATGTACTTTGTTCAGAATTCGTCTTTTTTAGTAGAACATTAATCTTCTTGATATAAAATTCACATTTTTGGTTGAAGACTTAACAACTTTTTTCCAAATCCGTTTTTTTATCGATATTTTTATTCTGTATTTTGTTTAAAAGCCGTTGTTTTGGGTGCGAAATTAATATATCTTATTTCAAATATCTCTTTTTGGGTAGAACATTATCCTTTTTTGTTAAGAGTAAAAATAAAGTAAAAATATATTATTTAAACTTCAATTTTTTCTTAAAAATTTATCTTTTTCAGTTAAAAAATTACCCATTTGGTTAGAAAAATAATTTTTTTAAACTGATAATTAAACTATTCCACTGTCGGTTAAAAATTTAACCGCCTGGGTAAAAAGTTATCTTTCTTGGTTAAAAATTTAACCGTATGGTTAAAAATTAATCTTTTTCAGTTAACAATTTATGTATTTTGTCCAGAATTCGTCTTTTTTTAATAGAATATTAATCTTCTTGATCTAAAGCTCATTTTTGTTGTTGAAAATTTAACAATTTTGTTTAAAAGTCGCTGTTTGTGGTAGGAAATAAATATATTTTATTCAAAATATCTCTTTTTGGGCAGAAAATTATCCATGTTTGTTAAAAGTATAACTTTCTGGTTGAGAATTCAATTATCTCGTTAAAAAATCATTTGAAAATAAACTTTTTTTATGAAAATTTAACTATCTGCTGAGAAATTTGTCCTTTCGTCTTGAAAATACAAATATTTGTTTAGAAATTCAACTATTTTGTTGCAAATCTTTGGAAGAAAATTCGTTTCATGATTGGTTGGAATTAAATTTGTTACACTGATAATTAAAGCATTTCATTTTTGATTTAAAATTGATCTTTTCCAGTTGAAAATTTAACTGATTGATTACAAATTTATCATTTTTAGTTGAAAATTCATTCTTTTGGCTTCAAAATTTAAAAAAAACTAGCAGAAAATTACATTCTTTGGTTGAAAATTCAACTTTTTGATTGAAAAATAATATTTTTGAGTTTCAAATTCAACTTTTTTTGTAGATAATTCGTATTTTTAGATTTAAAATTTAATAACTTTGTTGAAAATTCCTTTGTTTTTTGTTAATTTTTTTTTTTTTATTTGAAATTTTAACTATCCGGTTTTCGTTAAGACTTTCTCCTGTATAATAAATAAGTTAAAAATTCGTCTTTTTTGCTAGGAAATTAATCTTCTCGGTCAAAAATTCATCTCTTTTTGGTGAAAAATTGAACTATTTTGATGAAAATTTGTTTAATTAATGATTTAAAAACGCTTTTTTTAAATTGACCATTAAACTGTTTCATTTTTTATTGAAAATTTAACTCATTGATTAAAAACTTTTCTTTTGTAGCTGAAAGTTCATCTTTTAGATTGAAAATTTCACGCTTCGTTGAGCATTCATCTTTTTTTGGTTGAAAAGTTTTCAAAATTCAATAATTTTGGTGGAAAATTAAACTGTTTGGTTGAAAAATAAACTTTTTGATTGAAAAAGAATACTTTTGTGTTGCAAATTTAACTTTTTTGTAGATAATTCGTCTTTTTAGATTTAAAATTAAATAATTTTATTAAAAATTCTTTTTTTGTTGTAAAAAATTCATTTTCTTGGTAGAAACATAATCTTTTTTGATTGAAAATCGAAATATTTTGAAGAAAATTCATTTCATTATTAGTTTAAAAACTTTTTTTTTAAATTGATAATTAAACTATTTCATTTTTTATTCAAGATTTATCTTTTCCAGTTGAAACTTCATCTTTTTGATCGAAAATTCAATAATTTGGTAGAAAATTGAACTCTTTGGTTGAAAACTACACTTTTTGGTTAAAAAATAATATTTTTGGGTTGAAAATTTAACTTTTTTGTAGGTAATTCGTCTTTTAGGTTTTAAAATTAAATAATTGTGTTCAAAATTCGTTTTTTTTTTTAGTTTTTTTTTGTTGTAAAATATTCAGTTTCTTGGTCGAAAATTCATCTTTTTGATTAAAAATATAACAAATATGTTGAAAATTAATTTCGTTTTGTTAATTTTTTTTATTGGTAATTTTAACTATTCCGTGTATTGCTAAGACTTTATCCCGTATGATGGATAAGTTAGAAATTAATCTTTTTTGGTAGAACATTAATCTTCTTTGTAAAAAATGAATCTTTTTTGTTGAAAATTTACAAATTTTGTTAAAAATTCGTGTTTTTTAATAAAAAGTTATTTGGTTATCAGACTTTTAATCTGAAAATTATTCCATTTTTAATTGAAACTTGCCCTGTATTTTTTACATATTAAAAATTCAATTATTCGGTAGAAAATTCATGTATTTTGTTAAAAAGTCGTCTTTTTTGTAGAAAATCATTCTTATTTGTTGAAAGTTCAAAATTTTCGTTGAGATTTCAAATATCTTGTTAAAAATTCATATTTTGGTTTGAAAAAATTGTAAAAATTCATCTTTCATGGTAAAAAAAAGTCATCTTTCTTAGTTTTTTGTCTTGAAAATTCCAATATTTGATTGAATTTAAAAATTTTTTGTTTAAAAAAGCGACCATTTAATTAAAAATGCATCTTCGCGTACTAAAAATTCAACTATTTTCTCAAAAATCTACTTATTAATATAAAATTTAATTATATTGTTAAAGTCATCATTTCCGGTTGAAAATTCATTATTATGTTTTAAAATTCATCTTTTATGGTAGCTTTATATTGGTTTCTTGGTTGAAAAGTAATTTTTTTGTTAAAAAATTCAACTCCCTTCAAATTTCTTTAACTATTTTTTTTATTCAAAAAACGTCTCTTTTACGGGAAATTTCATCTATTTAGTTGTTAATGCAACTGTTGGGTTGTAAATTGATTAATTTTGTTAAAAATTTCGTCCTTTTTTGTTGAAAATTCAACTATTTTGTTCGGCTTAAAATCTTCGAAATTTAAAGTGTTATCTATTGAATTCAATATTTCATCTGTATTAATTTTATATAAAAGAATTTTTAGACATAAAATCCGTCGTTAGCCAACAGCTATATTACTTTCGAGGAAGATAAAAAAAAAGTCAAGAATTGGTAACGTAGTTTATGGTTAGCCTATAACTGGAAAACTTTTCTTTGCGACACGAAAGCGGCTTAGCGCCGCCACGCCTTTAAAAAAAGGGGCCTGGCGGTGCGAGACCTTCGACTACACCACTGGTTTTATATGGAAAAAACATTCTTGTACCTTGAGTTTAAATCGTTTCAGTAACCGAAATCTTTTATCAGATCTTTTCCCTATTTTTGTTGTTGTCGAAAATTCATATTTCTTGGTTGAAAATTATCTTTTTTGTTCATCTTTTTTTTTGGATACGAAATTTGTCATTTTGGATTTAAAATTAATCTTTTGTTGTTGAAAAATCATCTTTCTTGGTTGAAATGGAACTTTTTTGTCAAAAATTCAGAATTCATTTTTATTAAAAATTTATCTCTCTTGAAAATTAATACTTCTGCTGAGAAATCATTATTCTTTTGAAAATAAATCATTATCGGTTCAATTTAACTGTTTTTTATTTGAAATTTGAATCCTTTTTTTTTATTGAAATACTGACTATTATATTTTTCGTTGAGAATGCATTTTTTTTTTTGAAAATTTAAATACTTGGTTCAAAGATGAACTACTTTGTTAAAAATTCATTTTTGATTATGATTGAAAATTCATCAACTTTGTTGAAAATTAATATATTTTGATGGAAAATCGTTTTTTGTTGAAAATTCAACTATATTGTTGAAAACTTGTTTTTTTCGTTTTAATTTAACTATTTTTTATTTAAAATAAAAATATTTTGGGTTGTAAGTTCACCTACTTTGTTAGAAATTAATTTTTTTCATTAAAAACTCATTTCTGTTGTTTAAAATTTGTCATTTTTAGTTTAAAAATTTAACTAATCGGTTAAAAATTAATTTTTTTAGTTTACGATTGACATCTTCTTGATTTAAAATTAAAATATATTTTTTAATTTAAATGATTGAAAATTTTTTTGGTGCAATTCAAATTTTTTATGGGAAAGTAATATCTTTTTGGGTTAAAATTTCAACTATTATCTTATTCCATGATTGTTAATTTTTTAAATTAAAACTTCACCTTCTTTGGTAGAAAAGTAGTCTTTTTTTCGTAATAATGAATTTTTTTGTTGCAAATTTAACTTTTCTGATTTGCCAGTTTCACATTTTTGTTGCAAAGTTTACTATTATGATTGTTTTCAGAATTCATCTCTTTTGGTTAAAAATTATCTTAATTAATTAAAAATTTAATTATTTTGTTGAACAATTGTCGGTTTTGGGTAGAAAATTTATCCTCTTGATTAAAAATTTGATTGAGCCAAGATATTTTTTTCAGAAAAAAAAAATTCATTTCAAAAACCCATCTCTCTTTGTTGCAAATTCAACTGTTTTTATTTCAATTTTGAATCTTTTTTTTTATTAAAATACTAGTTGTTATATGAAAATTAACTTTTTTGGTGAAAAATAATTTTTTTGCGCTCAAAGTCAACAGTTTTCTAAAAAAATTTAATATTTCTTAGTTTTTTATGGTTCAAAATTTAATTATTTGGTAAAAATTTATCTATTTTGCAGATAATTAATCTTCTTGGTAGAAAATTCTTCTTTATTGGTCGAAAATTTGCCGCTTTTGCCTCAATTCAACTGTTTTTCATTTAAAATAAATAATTATGTTGTAAGTTGAACTACATTGTTCAAAATTAATTTTTTTTCGGTTGAAGATTCGCCTTTTACATTTAAAATTCGCCTCTTTTGGTAGAAAATATTTTTTAATCGAGAACTCAACTGTTTCGTTGAAAATTCTTCGTTCTTTGTTAGAAAATGTTCTTTTTTTAAACAAAAAAGCTTTTTGGTTGAAAATTCAACGAGGTACTTTGTTGAAAATTTGTTTATTAAGAATTCTTTTTTTTTAAATTTAAAAACTCACTTTTTTGTTAGAAAAGTTAACTTTTTTGTTAGAAAAGGGGACTTTAAGTTGAAAATTTAATTATTTAAGTTGAAAATTCAACGGCCTTCACCAAAATTCATCTATTCTTTTTGTAAATTTGATCTTTTAGTTAAAAATTAAACTCTTTAGTTAAAAATTTATCTTTTTAGCTTGAAACCTCAACTCTTTTTTTTTGAAAATTCATCTCCTTTTATATTTAATTTGATTTAAAAGGATTTATTCTCCTATTTTTCCTGAAAAATCACCATATCTCCCCTGTTTTGAGATAATTTTTCGCTGTAAAGTATGTTATTTTTTCCAATTAATTTACTCTGAAGTAAAATAGAAACATATTTAAGCCCAAGGTACGTATTTTGTAAAAATATTCCAAATTTATAACTCTTTTGACACTTTTGTTCTTGTCTCACAATTAAATTTAGATTGTGCAATATTATTAAGAAAATATATTCACCTTTGTATGTTTTTTGTCAGTTGCGTAGACAATAGAGTGACAACAGACTTCGGCTACTTTGCGACCGTGACCGTAAAACGTCCAGCAGCAAATTTCACTTGATCCGATTACATCTTTGATAAATAGAACTCTCCCACTAAATCGAAGGGACATCTTGTCAAACAGTTCTATGTTTTTTAATAAATTGTCATCCGACGTACTGGAATAAAAAAACAAAGTCAATACATTTTTTTAGTTAAAAGGTCAATTTTGCAAGTACTGGGAGCCGCTGTGTCTCGTGTGACTTCAACCCAAAAGGACACCTCGCCGTTTTTTTTAAATCTCATTTTTGTGATATTCCACGATAATTTTCAGATCAAAAAGAAAAAAATCCGTAGAGGGATTTTTGAATATATTTGATTTTTCGTTTTTATTTTGCGTCGAAAAAAATACTTTAAATGTTCCGGGTGGCGATTCGGCGGACAATTTCAAAATCCCAGTTTTTCCCTGGCAAGTTTTTTAATTTTCCAGATCAACTGAAAGTAAGATAGTAATGTTTTCCGCAAAACGCAAATATTTCTTTTAATTTACCTCGTTTATTCTTAAATCCTTTAACACAAGAGAATAAAAAAATGCAAAATAAATTATTTTTTAAATATAATTATGAATCGTCAACAACAATAGTTGAATTTTAAACCAAAAAGATGAATT
>JAWWLR010000158.1:55104836-55121597 GCA_035041075.1 Acraspis erinacei | reverse complement strand
ATAATTATGAATCGTCAACAACAATAGTTGAATTTTAAACCAAAAAGATGAATTTTCAACTAAAATAATGAATATTGAACTAGAATATTTGAATTTTCAACAAAAAAAGATGGATTTCAACAAAATACATTAATTTTTAACGAAATACTTGAATTTTCAATTAAATAAGACAAGTTGTCAATGAAATAGATGCATTTTTAGCGAAGAAAAAAAAATTTTCAATAAGAAATGGAATAGTTACATTTTTAGTTCAAAAAATTAATTTCCAACCTAACTGATGAATATTTAACTAAAATGACGAATCTTGAACTTAAATAATTGAATTTTCAACAAAAAATTAATTTTTACTAAAAAAGATAAATTGCGAAGCAAAAATTAAATAATTAGATTTTAAATTCAGAAAATTCATGTTCAAACAGAAGAATTTTCAACTAAAATTGTAAATAATTAACTGAAATAGTTTAATTTTAAACCAAAAATATGATTTTTCAACTGAAATGTTGAATCTTTAACTAGAATAATTGAATTTTCAACCAAAAAAAGATGAATTTTTAAAGAATGAGATTAATTTTTAAACAAAAAGAAAAACTTCCTACAGAAAAATACAAATTTTCAAGCAAACATATTAATTTTCAATCTAATAGATGAATTTTTAGCTAAGAAAAAATAATTTTCAACAAGAAATGGAATAGTTATATTTTTAGTTAAAAACTTAAGAATTTGCAACTAAAATCACCAATTTTCAACTGAAACAGTGGAATTTTCAACAACAACGAATTAATTTTTATTAAAAAAATAAGTTGTCAAACAAAAATTAAATAATTATATTTTAAATTCAGAAAATTAATGTTCAAGCCAAAGAATTTTCAACTAAAACCAGGGAAAATTCAATTAGAATAAGTTAAATTTCCAGTTAAAAAAATTACTTAAAAAAAACTAACTTTCAAAAAAGTTACATTTTCACAAAAACTGATGAATTTTCAACTAAAATTGCAAATCATTAACTGAAATAGTTTAATTTTAAGCCAGAAAGATGAATTTTTAACTGAAATGGTGAATCTTTAACTAGAATAATGGAATTTTCGATAAAAAATATGAATTTTTAAAGAATGAGATTAATTTTTAAACAAAAAGATTAACTTCCTACAGAAAAATACAAATTTTCAAGAAAACACATTAATTTTTAACAAAATACTTGAATTTTAAATTAAGGAAGACAAATTTTCAATCAAATAAATGAATTTTTAGCTAAGAAAACATAATTTTCAACAAGAAATGGAATAGTTACATTTTTAATTCCAAACTAAAGAATTTTCAACTAAAATAATGAATGTTCAACTGAAACAGTGGAATTTTCAACAACAACGAATTAATTTTTATTAAAAAAATAAGTTTTCAAGCAAAAATTAAATAATTAAATTTTAAATTCAGAAAATTCACGTTCAAACAGAAGAATTTTCAACTAAAAACAGGGAATATTCAATTGGCATAAATTAAATTTCCAGTTAAGAAAATTACATTTTCACACAAAGTGATGAATTTTCAACTAAAATTGTAAATAATTAACTGAAATAATTGAATTTTAAACCAGAAAGATGAATTTTCAACTGAAATGGTGAATCTTTAACTAGAATAATTGAATTTTCAACCAAAAAAAAAGAATTTTCAAACAAACAAATTAACTTCCTACAGAAAAATACAAATTTTCAACAAAATACATTAATTCTTAAAGAAATACTTGAATTTAAAATGAAAGAAGACAAATTTTCAATCAAATAGATGAATTTTTAGCTAAGAAAAAATAATTTTCAACAAAAAATGGAACAGTTACATTTTTAGTTTAAAACTAAAGAATTTTCACTTAAAATGAAGAATGCTCAAATGAAATAGTTGAATTTTCAACAACAACGAATTAATTTTGATCAAAAAAGATAAATTTTCAAGCAAAACTTAAATAATTAAATTTTGAATTCAGAAAATTCATGTTCAAACAGAAGAATTTTCAACTAAAACCAGGGAATATTCAATTGGAATAAATTAAATTTCCAGTTAAAAAATTACTTTCCACAACAAAAAAAGTTACATTTTCACACAGAGTGATGAATTTTCAAATAAAATTATAAATATTTAATTGGAATAGTTGAATTTTAAACCAGAAAGATGCATTTTTGACAAAAATGATGAATTTTCGACCAAGAAGATTAATTTCGACAAAAAAAATGAATTTTCAACTAAAAAAAATATCATTTTTTCAAACAAAAAACTGAATAATTAAGTTTTTAGTCAAAAAATGAATATCCAACCAAAGAGATCAAAGTTTGTATAAAATTATGGAATATTCAACCGTAATAATAGTTACATTATCAGTTTAAAAAATAATATAATTTTCAAAAAAAAATTGTCAACAAAGTAATTAAATGCTTGGGAAAAAATTATTTTCCATCCAAAGAAAAATACAACTTTTTAACTATAAATACCTGATATTACAAAGAAATTAATTTTTTATTCAAATGATGAATCTTCAACCAAAAAAAAAGAAATTTTCAATAAGCGTTTAACTTTCAACCTTAAAAAATGCATTTTTTCAATTTCAAAATATTTTTTGATTGAAATATCAACTATTACATCTGTTTAAAAAAATCATCTTTCTAGGCTAAAAGTTAATTTTTTAAGTTAAAAATTGAACTATTTTGTTGAAAATTCAACGGTTTGGTAGAAAATTATTATTTTTTTTTGAAAATTCAACTGTTTTGTACAAAGCTCATCTTCTTGGCTTAGAAATTGAGCATTTTGAATTGAATTTTTGTTCTTTATCGTTATTTTTATATGACCTTTAAATAAATTTAAAAAAAATGTAATTGGCCAGATTTAGGTAAGATAGGGGTTCAAAATTTCAGAAAACTTTACCTAATTTTTGCACGACTCTTTTTGGGTTGAAGTCACTCTTTAACCTTGACAACAGCGCCACCTGGCACGCGAACTATTGGGTATTTCTAAAATATTAGAGCAATTTTAATTAAAAATAGCAGCAAATATATATTCATTTTAATAAAAAATATTATACTGAGGTCTGAAATTAATTATTTACTACAAGCAGAGTGTCCAGCGATTCCTAGGAACAAAATTCAAGGTATTTTCCAGGTTTTCCAGGTCAAGAAATCCATTTTTTCTAGGACTTCTTTTTTTTACATCAAATAATCCAATAACCGTTTGTTATACATTTAAAAGATAAAAAATTTCTTTTTTTTTATTGACCAAAAATTTCTAAAGAAAACAGAATCTTAAATAAACAAACTCGTTAATTTTTTGCGAACATAAGTCATATTTGTGAAATATTTGTCAATCTTTTTAGTCTTTGAAACCCTTGAAATTTTTAAAGTCTTTGTGGAATTTTAAAATATTTTTAAATTTTTGTACAATCTTTGAAATACTTGTGAAATCTTTCCTGCATCTTTTGTATTTATTTGAAATAACTGGAATATTTGAGACTTTTGTGAAATATTTTGATAATTTATAAAAGAATATGAACTCGTTAAAAATGTTGAAAATTTTTTGTATTTCGGTGTACTGTATCCTTTTACAAAATCTTTGAAATTCTTGAAATCTTTTGTATTCGTTGGAAATAATTGAAATATTATATTAAATTTTTTTTTAATATTCTGTCTGAAATTTTGATCAACTCTTTGAAATTATTGTTAAATCTTTTTTATTTATTTGAAATCTTTGCGAAATCTTTTGAAATAATTGCAAATCTTTGAAATGTTCTGAAATCTTAGAAAATTTAATTGATCACGGGCTTTTAAAAATATTTAAAATTCGTTAAAATCCTTGAATTTTTAAATCTTCTAAACATTTTTTTAATCGTTTAAAGTCTTTAAAATGTTTTAAAAATGTTCGAAATCTGGTGTACTTTTTGAAATTTTTTAAATATTTAAGAAATCTTTTTTATTTATTTGAAATCTTAAAAAAAAAATATAAATCAATGCAAATCTGTGAAATGTTCTGAAATCTGTGAAATCTGATTTGATTTACCTTACGCTTTTTTTAAATATTTAAAATCCTTGAAATCTGCTAAAAGTTTAAAAATCTTTATCAAATGTGTGAATTCTTTTAATTCGAAATCTTTCAAATTGTTATGAAATCTTTAAAATATTTGTAAAATGTTTGAATTCTAAACATTTTTGTGAATGTTTGAATTTTAAACCTTTAAAGTATTTGTGAAATCTTTTTTATTAATTTGAAATCATTAAAATATTTGAAATCTTCTAAACAAATTTAAAATCGTCTACAATCTTTAAAAAAAATTTGAAATCTTTGAAATTTGGTGAAATCTTTTAAAATCATTAAATTTAAAATCTTTGAAATATTTGTGAAATCTTTCTTTAAATTTGAAAATCTTGAAATATTTGGTATTCATATGAAATCATTAAAATATTTGAAATCATTAAAATATTTGAAATCATTTAAAATGTTGGTAACATATTTGAAATGCTTGAAATCAGTGTAAAATGCTTTGAAACATTTTTAAAATGCTTTTTAAATCTTTAAAATTCGAGTTAAAATCCTTGAAATTTTCTTAAAGTTTTTACATCTTTGTGAAATGTTTAAAATCTTAAAAATATTTGTAAGATATTTTTAAATCTTCTAAACATTTTTTAACCTTTTAAATCTTTAAAATGTTTTAAAATCTTCGACATCTGGTGTACTTTTTGAATTTTTTGAATTTGAACTCTTTATCAAATTATTATGAAATCTTTGAAATATTTAAGGAATCTTTTTTTTTCATTTGAAATCATTAAAATATTTGAAATCTTTTAACAAAATTAGAAATCAATGCAAACCTTTGAAATTTTCTGACATCTTAGAAATCTGATTTACCTTATGTTTTTTAAAATATTTAAAATCCTTGAAATCTGCTAAAAGTTTTAAATTCTTTATCAAATTTTTGAATTCTTTTAATTCGAATTATTTATCAAATTTTTATGAAATCTTTAAAATATTTGTAAAATCTTTTATATTAAATTGAAATCATTAAAACATTTAATGCCCTTGAAATCTTTGTGACATTGTTTTAATTCTAAACATTTTTGTGAATGTTTAAAATCTTTTAAAAAAATTTTAATCTTTGAAATCTGGTTCCCTTTTTGATCCCTTTTTTAAATGTTTGAATTTTAAATCTTTGAAGTATTTGTAAAATCTTTATCAATTTAAAGTCATTAAAATATTTGAAATATTCTAAAGAAATTAAAAATCGTCTACAATCTTTAAAAAAATTTGAAATCTTTGAAATTTGATGAAATCTTTTTAAATCATTGAATTTAAAATCTTGGAAATATTTGTGAAATCTTTTACATTCATTGGAAATCATTAAAATATTTGAAATATTCTAAACAAATTTAAAATCGTCTACAATCTTTAAACAAACTTGAAAGCCATGAAATCTGGTAAAATCTTTTGAAATCATTGAATTTAAAATCTTTGAAATATTTTGCATTCATTGGAAATAATTAAATATTTCAAATCTTTTAAAATGTTGATAAAATATTTGAAATGCTTGAAATCATTGTCAAAATTTTTTGAAATGTTCGAAATCATTGCAAAATCTTTGATATCTTTGTGAAATCTTCTTAACAAATTTAAAATCGTTTAAAATCTTCCATGAAATTGTTATGAAATCTTTGAAATCCGGTGAAATTTGTATTCATTTGAAATCATTAACATATTTTTAATCTTTGTGCAATTTCTTGAAATCGTTTAAAATCTCTTAAATCCTGGAAATTTTTATGGTTTTGTTTGTTTTGTCTTTGAAATACTTGTGAGATCTTTCCTACATATTTTGCATTTATATGAAATCACTGGGATATTTTTAACTTTTGTGAAATATTTGGAAATTTTCTAAAAGAATGTGAACTCGTTAAAAATCTTGAAAATGTTTTGTATTTTGGTGTACTGTATCCTTTAATAAATCTTTTAAATTCTTGAAATCTTTTGTATTCGTTGGAAATCATTAAAATATTAAATTTTTTTGAAATATTCTATCTGAAATTTTGATCAAATCTTTGAAATTATTGTGAAATCTTTATTATTTATTTGAAATCTTTTAAAATATAAAAAAATTTTGAAATCATTGCAAATCTTTAAAATGTTCTGTAATCTCAGCAAATCTAATTGATCTTAAGCTTTTTAAAATCTTTAAAATTCGAGTTAAAATCCTTAAAATCTTCTTAAAGTTTTTACATCCTTGTGAAATCTTTAAAATCTTTGTAAGATATTTTGAAATCTTCTAAACATTTTTTTAATCGTATAAAATCTTTACAATGTTTTCAAATCTTCGAAATCTGGTGTACTTTTTGAAATTTCTGAAATATTTAAGAAATCTTTTTTATTAATTTGAAATCATTAAAATATTTGAAATTTTTTGAAATCTTTTAACAAGATTAGAAATCAATGAAAATATTTAAAATTTTCTCAAATCTTAGAAATCTGATTTACCTTACGATTTTTAAAATATGTAAAATCCTTGAAATCTGCTAAAAGTTTTAAATTCTTTATCAAATTTTTGAATTCTTTTAATTCGTAATATTTATAACATTTTTATAAAATCTTTTAAATAAAAATTTGAAATCATTAAAATATTTGAAATCTTCTAAAAAAATTTTAAATCTTTGAAATCTTTTAAAATCATTGAATTCAAAATCATTGAAATATTTGTGAAATCTTTTGTATTCATTGGAAATCATTAAAATATTTGAAATCTTTTAAAATGTTAGTAAAATATTTTAAATGCTTGAAATCTTTGTAAAATGTTTTGAAATATTTTGGAAATGTTCGAAATCATTGTAAAATCATTGATATCTTTGTGAAATCTTCTTCACAAATTTAAAATCGTTAAAAATCTTCAAACAAATTTTAAACCTTTGAATTTTAAATCTTTTTGAAATTGTTATGAAATCTTTGAAATCCGGTGAAATTTGTATTTATTTGAAATCATTAAAATATTTTTAATCTTTGTGCAATTTCTTGAAATCGTTTAAAATCTTGTTAAAATCTCTTAAATCCTTTCAATTTTTTTGAAATCTTTATCAAATCTTTCAAGTTTTTTTTAGAAATCTTTTGTGTTCCTTTGAAATCATTAAAATATTTGAAATCTTTTGAAATCATTTTAACAAAATTAGAAATCAATGGAAAACTTTGAAATGTTCTTAAATCTTAGAAAATCTAATTGATCTTACGCTTTTTAAAATCTTTAAAATTCGAGTTAAAATCCGTGAAATCTTCTTAAAGTTTTTACATCTTTTTGAAATCTTTAAAATCTTTGTAAGATATTTTCAAATCTTCTAAATATTTTCTTAATCGTTTAAAATCTTTAAAATGTTTTTAAATGTTCGAAATCTGGTGCACTTCTTGAAATTTTTGAATTTGAACTCTTTATCAAATTATTATGAAATCTTTGAAATATTTAAGAAATCTTTTTGATTCATTTGAAATCATTAAAATATTTGAAATCTTTTAGCAAAATTAGAAATCAATGCAGATCTTTGAAATTTTCTGAAATCTCAGAAATCTGATTTACCTTACGCTTCTTAAAATATTTAAAATTCTTGAAATCTGCTTAAAGTTTAAAAATCTTTATCAAATGTTTGAATTCTTTTAATTCGAAATCTTTGTAAAATTTGTATGAAATCTTTAAAATATTTGTGAAATGTTTGAATTCTTTATAAATCTTTTAAATATTTGTAAAATTTTTTAACTCATTTAATTCGAATTCTTTATAAAATTTTTATGAAATCTTTAAAATATTTGTAAAATCTTTCATATTAATTTAAAATCATTAAAACTTTTGAAATATTTGTGCAATTTTTTAATAGGCTGGTAAATTCTTTGAAACCCTAGAAATCCTTGTGAAATCTTTTGAATTCTAAACATTTATGAGAATGTTTAAAATCTTTTAAAAAATTTGATATCTTTGAAATCTGGTGAAATATTTTTAAATCATTGAATTAAAAATCTTTATGAAATATTTGTGAAATATTTCGTATTCATTCAAAAATCATTAAAATATTTTAAATCTTTGTGAAATCTTTTGAAATTTTCTGAAGATTATTGAAAATGTTTAAAATCTTTAAAAAAAAATTAATTCTTGAAATCTGGTTCCCTTTTATAAATATTTCAATTTGAAACCTTTGAAATATTTGGTATTCATTTGAAATCATTAAAATATTTGAAATCTTCTAAAATGTTGGTAAAATATTTGAAATGCTTTTGAAATCTTTGTGAAATGTTTTAAAATATTTTTGAAATGTTCGAAATTATTGTAAAATCTTGGAAATCTTGGTGAAATCTTCTTAACAATTTTTAAATCGTTTAAAATCTTACTTTGAAAATCATTGAATTTGAAATCCTTGAAATCCGGTGAAATATTTTGAACCCAATGAATTTTAAATCTTTTGAAATCTTCTAAACATTTTTGAAAATGTTTCAAATCTTAAACAAAAATTTAAATCTTTGAAATCTGTTTCCCTTTTTGATCCCTATTTGTAATCTTTGAATTTTAAACCTTTAAAATATTAGTGAAATCTTTAGTGTTCATTGGAAATCATAAAAATATTTGAAATCTTTTAAAATTTTAGTAAAATCTTTAAAATGTTCGAAATCATTGTAAAATCTGGGAAATTTTTGTGAAATCTTAACAAATTTAAAATCGTTTAAAATCTTTCAAAAAATTCTAAAGCTTTGAATTCTGGTATAGAGCACCCTTTTTTAATTAATGAATTTTAAATATTTATGACATTCTTATGAAATCTTTGAAATCCGGTGAAATCTTTTGAACTCAATGAATTTGAAATCTTCTAAACATTTAAATCTTTGAAATCTGCTTCCCTTTTTTACCCCTTTTTCAAATCTATGAATTTTAAACCTTTGAAATATTTTTGAAATATTTTGTATTCATTGGAAATAATCAAAATATTTGAAATCTTTTAAAATTTTAGTAAAATCTTTAAAATACTTGAAATCTTTGTGAAATTTTTTGGAGATATTTTTGAAATTTTCGAAATCTTTGTAAAACCTTTGAAACCTTAGTGACATCTTCTAAACATTTTTGAAAATGTTTCAAATCTTAAAGAAAAATTTTAATCTTTAAAATCTGTTTCACTTTTTGATCCCTTTTTGTAATCTATGAATTTTAAACCTTTGCAATATTTTTTAAATATTTTGTATTAATTGGAAATCATCAAAATATTTGAAATCTTGTAAAATTTTAGTCAAATCTTTAAAATACTTGAAATCTTTGTGAAATATTCTTAACAAATTCAAAATCGTTTAAAATCTTAACAAATTTTTTAAATCTTTGAATTCTGGTATACAGTACAATTTTAGAAATCACTGAATTTGAAATCTTTATGAAATTTTTATGAAATCTTTGAAATATTTGTGAGATTTTTTGTATTAATTTAAAATCATTAAAATATTTTTAATCTTTGTGCAATTTCTTTAAATATTTTAAAATCTTGTTAAAATCTCTGAAATCCTTGAAATCTTTATCAAATCTTTCAAGTTTTTTTTAGAAATCTGTTGTATTCGTTTGAAATTCTTGAAATCTCAAATTTATTGAGACCTTTCGAAATTGTTTGAAATCTTTTAAACCCGGTGTAATATACCCTTTTTAAATCTTTGAAGTTCTTAAAATCTTTTGAAATCCTTATGAATTTCTTGAAATATTTGCGAAATTTTGTGCATTCATTTAAAATCATTAAAATATTTTAAATCTTTGTGAAATATTTCGAAGTCTTCGAAGACCTTTTGAAATCATTTAAAATCTTTGAATTGTTTTGAAACCTTTTACACCTGGTGTACTGTATTTCAAAATCCTTGAAAAATCTTTTGAAAGTTTTAAAATCTTGTCTACATGCCTTTTTCAAATCCTTGTCTCATTCACAAGTCTTTGAAATCCCATAACTCTTTTTGAAACTTTTAAAAATCCCTTTAAAAATGATCAAATCTTTGAAATATTGAAATTTCTTCCCAATAGTTCCAAATTGGTGGCGCTGTCGTAGTTACCCAACTCTTCTTCTTTTTTTTAATGTTACCTTGTGTAGGAATATTTGTTATTGTGTCTATTTACAAGCAATTTGACCACGGGTTTTGTGGTGTTACTAATTAGCAACTGCTCCTCTCGCTGAGAGGTAATTAGAGGGACTCTACATATGGGCTCCGTTTCCCGCTCCTTTTTCTGGAGCGCTTGTTCACACGATTCCGCCAGTTCGCTCACGCAATAATACTTTGCTTCGGCAAGAAGCTCAGCCATTTCCTTTGTACTCTCTGGCAGAGGCACTGAACCATCCCTTAGGAAATTCAGGATTGTGCCGAAGTGCTTTCCACAGCGGTCGATTAGTATCCAACCTGAAACAAAATCATCAAATTTACGAAAAATCACCGGGAATTTAATTGAACAACCGAGAATTTATTTCTGGTCGCAGCAAAATTCATATTATTTTAATCATTTTTGTCAATTTAGAAAAGTGATGTATACCTTATCTACAGTTGCAGGGCATATGAGTGAAAATAATTAAATTTTTTATTTTAGGACAGAAAGTTTCGGTTAAGAAATGTAATTTAACTTGGAACAGGGAATTTTTTAATAGAATTAAAACTGGGATTTAGAAGAAGATAGTTTCAAAAATTCTTTTTTATTCCAGGTATCATTTTTGGCGAGTTTATTATAAATAATTTTTTTAGCTTCTAGGAATTTAGAAATTACAAGATGTTCTTGAATATTTGAACAAGATAAATTAAATTAATAATTAAATAATGCTAAAAACATAATTAATCATTTCTTGAATTTGTCTCTTAAGTCCATGAACTTGAATAATAATTGAAATACATTTTTTTTTTAATCTGCTTATACTTAAAATTAAGTGGATGTTTAGGTAAAATAATGTGGGTACATTCAATTCAATTTAAAGCGCTTCAAATTCCTAACTTTTCAAATAGAAATTTGGATTTTCAAAAAGATAGATGCAATTTTAACCTAATAGTCGAATTTTCAACAGAAAAGATAAATTTTCTACCAAGAAGAAGGTGGTTTAAAAAAAACGTTAATTCTCGATCAATTTTCAAACAAATAGCTGAATTTTGAAATAAAAAATAACATTTTTTAACCAAAAATGGAATAGTTAAATTCTCGGGTTAAAAGATTATTTTTCCACATAAAAAAATCAGATGCATTTGTAAAACAAATTTAATTCAACTTTTAACCAAGCAGTTCGATTTTCAACCAAAAAGATTAATTAATCACTAAAATGATTAATATTTAATTGCAACACTGGATTTTTAGCAAAAAAATTAATTTTCAAACAAGACGTTAAATTTTTAAATAGGAAGATTATTTTTCTACCGAAAAAGTCAATTTTTCAAAAAATGGATGAATTTTTAACAAAAAAAAAAAGCTGAATTTTCAACTAAAAAAGATAAATTTCCAACTACAATGATAAATCATGATTTATTTTCAACAAAAAGGATGTAATTTTCAATTGGAATAGTTGCATTTTTCGGTAAAAGAAACCTAATTTGCAACAAAAAGGAAACTAATTTTCAACCAAATAGTTACATTTTCAAACAAAGTGATGAATTTTCAACTAAATTATGAACTTTCAATTGGAATAGTTGAATTTAAAAGCAAAAACATAAATTTTCAAGCAAAAAGGATGAGTGTTTAACTAAAACAAATAAATTTCCAACAAACAGATTAATTTTTAACCCAGAAGATTAATTTCTACCAAGAACGTAAAAATTTTCAACTAAAAAGGATAATTTTTCAACCAAATTTGGAATATTACAATTTTCAGTAAAATATTTAATTAAAAAAATTTAACAATATAGGTAAAGTTGCAACAGAAATAGTTGAATTTTCAGTGACAAACTTAATTTTCAAAAAAAGAAAGAACGTATTTTCACGAAAAAAGCTCATTTTGAAACCAAGGGATTCAATTTTCAATCAAAATTATGAATCTTTAACAAAAGCCAAATTAATTTTTAACAAAAGAGTAACTCTCAACCAAGTAATTCAATCAACATTCACAAAAGGTAAGTCCGGGACAAGAAGATATATTATTTGGTATTTAAACTAAAAAATATTGAAATTTTTAATTTAAAAAATAGAATTGAATAAAAAAGAACGAATTTTCAACCAGATATTTAAATTTTCAGTTAAAAAAATTCATTTCAAACACAAGAAAAAAACGAATTTTCTACAAAATAGTTCAATAGATTAAAATAAAGCTACTTTTACAAAAAGAGAATCATTATTATACAATTAAATATTGCAATTTAAAAAATTAAGCACGCTCTCGAAAAAATTCCCTCACTTACAGAAAAAATTCCCAGGGTTTTTCGGCTATTTAAAAATTCCCTCACAATTCCAGGTTTTCCAGTTAGGGTATTTTGGTAAAAACTTGTGGCCAATTTAGAAAAGTGATTTCTACTTTATCTACAGCTGTAGGGAATAGCCGTGAAAATAATTATAATTTTTATTTCAGGGCAGAAAGTTTCGGTAAAAAAATGCAATTTCATTTGGAAAAGGGCATTTCGAAGAGAAAATATTTATGAATTATAATATAAAAGCTTAACTCTTTTTTTTAATTAATTCTTTATTGTTGAAAATCAAATTTTCAACTAAAAAATTTAATTTTTCCAGGAGAGAATTGAACTATTTTTCTGAAAATCCTATTTTTTTGGGTTGAAAATTAGATTTTTAACGGAAAATTCATCTATTCTATTTTGGGTTAAAATTTTATCTTTTTTTGGATGAAAATTCAACTAAATATTCGGTTGAAATTGGATGTTTTTATTTAAAAATTCAATTCTTTTTTGTTGTTGAAAATTCATGCAATTTGTGGAAAATTCGTATTTTTTGTAGAAAATTAATCTTAATTGAAAATTTCTCTTTTTATACGTATAAAACTCGAGAATCCCTCTTGAAGATTCATCATTTTAGTTGAAAATTCATCGGTTAGGTTGAAAGTTAATTTTTGGCACAAAATTGCCAAAGAAATTTTTATAAATTTGTTTTTTACAACAAAAAATATACATGTGTCAGATAGTGTTTACATTTTTAAATTTACAAAATATCCTTTGAGTTTGTAACAAAAAATTTTGAAGTTTCTTCGGCCATTTTTATTTTTTAAAAATTATGATTCAGACATAGAGCAAGGGATTGTCCAAAAGAATTATAATTGCGACTTTGAAGAGGAAATTTTCGAACTTGAAATAAATTTTTCAAACAAAAATTTCGAAAGTTCTTTCTTTTCGGTTGAAAAGTCTACTATGAAATTTCCGGTTTAAAATTCAATAATTTTGTTTAAAAGTCATACTTTAAATCAAAAATGCGATTTTTTAATTTAAAAATGCGACATTTTGGTAACAAAAATTCTAGTATTTGGAACAAAAATAAACGGTTTTGTAGAAATTTCGTCTTTTTGGCTTTAAAATGATAAAAATTTGTAGAAAATTCTACTATTTGGTATAACATTAAACTGTTTTGTAAAAAAATTCAATAGTTTAGACAAATCTACTACTACTATTTGGTATAAAATTAAACAATTTTGTAGAAACATCGTCTTCTTTGTTCGAAAATTCAACTGTTTTGTTGAAACTCCGTCTTTTCAGCTTGAAAATTCAACAATTTGATTGCAATGTTTTTTCTTCATTGACAAAAAATTTTTGTTTGTTAAAAATTCAATTTTTGTTGAACATTCGTTTTTTTAAATTTGAAAATTCATCTCTCTCTGTAGAAATTTCACCTTTTTTCGTTCAAAATTAATCTGTTTCGGTTGTAAATTAAATGTTTATTTAAAATTCAACTGCTTTGTACAAAAATCAACAACTTGGTAGCAAATTGTTGAATATTTGTATTTTTTATGAGAATACCAATTTTCTTGTTGTTAAAAATTCAACTATTTGGTTCAAGACTAATATGTTTTAATTGAGGATTAAAGTAGCTAAATACATCTATTTTTTATGTTACATTAAAAGCATTTTTTGAAGAAATATCAACTATTACATTTTTTGTTAAAATTCATGTATTTAAATAAAAAATTTAACTCCTTGGTTGAAAGTTGAACTACGTACTTTCTCAATAGTTCATGAGTTTACATGAACATTATATATATTTTTTGTTTGGTTAAAAATTAATTTTGAAACTAATAATTTATACTATTTTGTTGAAAATTCATATTCTTGGGTTGAAAATTCAAAAGTTTTGTAGAAATTTTTTTTTGCTTTAAAATTATACTATCTGGTACAAAATTAAACTGTTTGGTAGAAAACTCCACTATTTGATACAAAATTAAAGTGTTTTTTTTAATTCGTCTTTTTTAGAAACGAAAAAAATATAAACTAAATTTTAATTACATAAAATTTGAACTAACCCTGAATCCACTGTTAAATTGAATATCTATCTATTTTGTTTGAGAATTCAACTTTTTTGCTGAGAATTCGTCGTTTTTGGTTCAATTGGAGAACAATAGTGAGAAAATTGTGTTTTAGTGAAATTTTTGTTTAGAAATAGGAAAACAGTGCCATCGCTCAAAAAAGTGTTTCTAGCATAATAATCAGCGTTTCAGCGCACAATCCAGACGCTTTCAACGTCATAGAATAATGTCCTTATTAATGACAAATTTATAAAAACAAACAGTCAACAAATAATATTAACGTCTCACAGGAACGATTTAAAACAACGGATTCAAATTTTCATTTGGGTTAATACATTGTACCATTCTCGCAAAAAAGTGTCTCTAAAATCTAAAATAATTTAAATTTCTTTGAAAAATATTCTACTAAAAGATGAATGTCTACAAAATTCGGGGAAATCGGTCTTACCTTCAGAATCAGTAAGAACTTCCATTCGACCACTGAACATTGCACGTAACATCGTGTCATGTTTTCTGAGAGTGGTTATCGTCGTATAATGCAAAGATCCACCAATGTTAAGTTTGACATACTCGGAGGGATATTTATTGCCAGTTTGATGATCTCCCATAACGTAAACTTTTAGGACAGGTGGAGAAATGGACGAAGAAGATAAAGACGGGGAGGAAGGTGCGGATGAAGATGACGGCGATGGTGCAGAGATACAAATCTTCTCAAGTGACAGAGTCAACTGAGTCATTTATTTAAGACATGAGCAACAATCTGTTGCGAGTGGCTTATTAACCTCAGCCCTGAACGATCGCGGAAAGAGCTTAAGTTTTATTTGTAATAACCCAAGTCTGAAAATGTCTCGATTAACCTCACTTTTGTCACGATTTTAATAAAGTCAACTCTTAAATCAGTCTATTCACTGTATCTGCTATTACACTACACAATTATTTCCCATCTTCACGCAAAATCCGTAGATATTGACATCGATTTTTTCCACTTTTTTCTATTTTTTTTCTACAACCACTCCACGACTTATCTAATGAACGACCATATTGACGGATGACTGCTGGCACTTCTAGCAAGTCGCGCATGCGCGACAAGCCTACCAACCGAGGAAATTTTAAAATAATGATTGGGAATAAAAGACTTCATAAACCAAAATTCAGGGGAAATAGAGTTATTCTTTGAAAGAAAATAGGGGAATAACGGGGAAATCAATTATTTTATATAAAAATATTGCAGGTAGCTATAATATTGAATTAAATATGAAATTATTTCATAATAATCAAAGAAACAAATTCCTGATTTTTTCCCGGTCCGCGAACTGTTTTCAGGGTGAACGAAATAAAAAAATTCGAACTCTAAAACTAAAAATTATTCAATTTGAAGTAATAAAAACTGAGCATTTGATACATTTACATATATAAAATGGAAGCTACTAACACTTTTAAACTGAAAATTTTTTTAATTAAATATAGTTAAACTGCCATATCAAATTTTATAAACTTTTATATTTCAACCAAAAAAGGAATAGTTTTCAGATGAAAACTGATAAAAAAATAAATTTTAACAATAAACAAACGAACATTCTTTCAAAAAAAAAACAAAAAAAACAAAAAAAAACAAAGATGAATTTTCTGCACGAAACACGAATATGAAACAAAACAGTTGAATTTTAAACCAAAAAACATTTTCTGCCAAAAGCGATAAATTTTCAATCCAAAAAGACGAATTACCAACCAAATATAGCATTTTTAGCCAAAAAGTTGAAATTTTTACCAAAAAAACATACATTTTCAAATCAAATATGAGTAGTTGAATTTTTATTAAAAATGTTGAATTTTCAACAAAAAAAGACGAATTTTCTATACAAAAGACGAATATCAAACAAAACAGTTGAACTTTAAACCAAAAAAGATTTTCTACCAAAAGAGATAAATTTTCAATCCAAATGGAGCAATTTTCAACCAAAGTACAATTTTTAGCCAAAAAGTTGAAATTTTTACCAAAAAATAGCAATTTTCAAACCAAATATGAGTAGTTGAATTTTTAAACAAAAAGATGAATTTTTTATAAAAAAGACGAATATAAAAAAACAGTTGAATTTCCCCTTTTCAGCCGTTCCGCTTTCTCGTTTCCTATTCCCTATTCCACATCCTCTTTCCACCCTTTCCCACTTTCCCTTTACCAGTTTTTATTCTCCTTTAACCCTTTCCAATTTCCCCCCTTGCATTTTCCTTGTCCCGTTCTCGTTTCCCCTTCCCTATTCCACAAGGTCTTTCTTTTTCCACCCTTTCCCACTTCTCCTTTGCCATTTTTTCTTGCCCTTTACCCCTTCATCCT
>JAWWLR010000158.1:55067743-55079102 GCA_035041075.1 Acraspis erinacei | reverse complement strand
CCCCCCCCCCCCCCCCCCCCCCCCAAAGGGTTACGGAACGTGGTCCTTCACTCATGTTCGTGAATTTTGTAAATTCGCAAAAAAAACTTGCACCTGAAAATTATTTTTTTAGTTATAAATTTTTTTATTTCGTTGAAAATTTCACAATTTTCTTAAAAAGACATTCTTTTTGGTAACAAATTCAACTGTTTTCTTCAATGTTTATTTTTTTTTTAAGTTAGAAACTCAGCTCTTTTCGTAAAACAATAACCTTTTGTTTTAAATTAATATATTCTTGCTAATAAGTCAATTGAAATCTTTTTTTTTATAAAAACTATTTTTTCTGAAAATTTGCCTTTTTGATTTAAAAGTTCATCTTTTTCAGTATAAATATGACATCTTTCTGGAGGGAAAAAAGCATTTTTTTTGTTGAAAACTCAACTATTTCCTAGAAAATTTACTTTTTCCTTAAAATTCCTATTTTCGTGTTAAGAAGTCAATTAAAAGCTTTTTTTGGATGAAAATTCAACACTTTTTTTTTAATTTGTCTTTTTGATTTAAAAATTCACTGTCGGTTTTTATTGCGAATTCATCTATTTTAGTACAAAGTTCATCTTTCTTGGATAAATTTTCTCTACAAAAATTGAATTTTAATACAAAAATATGACTCAAAAAGTTGCATTTTCATTTAAAAAAAAAAAGGAAATTTCTACTAAAAAAGATGAATTTTTAAATCGATGAGATAAATTCATCTTTTTCCGTGGAAATTTATTTTTTTTTTTAATGAAAATGCAACTTTTTGAGTCATATTTTTGTATTCAAATTCAATTTTTTTTAGAAAAAATTCGCCTTTTGGCTTTAAAATTCATCAATTTATATCAATTTTTATTTCTTTCTTGGGCAATCATTTTGAATGAAAATTCACTCTTTTGTGGAAAATTGGTCTTTTTTTTTTATGTAAAAATTCATCTGTTTTAGTAGAATTTTCATTTTACTTGGACGCAAATGCAAACTGTTTGGATGAAAATGAACTATTTTTTGAAGTTAAAAAAAAATTATCTGTCTTAGAAGAAATTTCATCTTTCTTGGATAAAAATGTCACTGTTTTTATTGAAAATACAACTTTTTGGCAATGAATTCAACAATTTTAATTAAAAAGTCTTAATTTCTAGTTAAAAATTCGTCTTTTTGGAACAATAATTTAATTCTTTTGGTAGAAACTTACTTCTTGTTTAAAAATTCACATTTTAATCGTAAAAAGTCAACTAAAATCTTATTTATAAGAAAAGTTAACTATTTTCTTTGGAAATTTGTCTGTTTGAATTAAAAATTCATCTGTTTTAGTAGATTTTTTTTAAAATGAAAATGCAACTTTTTGGTTAAAAAGTTAATCAGCTTTAATCGAAAATTCAACTGCTTGGGCAAAGGTACCTTTTCCTGGATAAAAATTAATTTCTTAACTGAAAATGTCACTTTACATTTTTTTTTAAACTGGTCTCTTTTAGTTGAAAATTCTTCTTTTTAAAAAAAAAAACTTCGTGGAAAATTAATTCATCATAATCATATTTTTGTTTTAAAATTCAATTTTCGAGAGAAAATTCGTCTTTCGGCTTAAAGGTTCAACCATTTAGATAAACTTTTATTTCTTTGTTGAGTGCAAACTCTTTATTTTTTGAAAATTAGTCTTTCGTTTTACAATTATATAAATTTTTGTTGTATAAATTTCCTATTTTTCGATTGAAATATAAACTATGAAACTTTTTTGTGGGGAATTTATCTTTTTAGGTGGAAAATTCAACTACATTTCAACAAAATTGCTTTGTCATTCGATTTCCGATATTTCTACGATGAACTACAGTTGGCACCGCAAATCACCTTTTTGAAAAGGCATCCTCAATAACGCATTTTTTAACAATATTTTTCAACCAAAATTTGACAAAATATTCTTCGAATGATGCTTTGTAATGTGTAAAATATATATTTGAAAAAAAATCTAGAATTGCAAATTAAAAAAATAAATAAACAAAGAAATAAACTACGAACCTCTTCGCAGATTTTCGAGATGCTTTGACAATCCTGCTTCTTGAGGCGCGTTCGCACAAACTGAATGACGTCCTGACTGGACATGTAATTCCAGATTCCGTCGCAGGCAATCACCATAAACTCGTCCTTCTTTGGATCGATGGTGGCATGCCTGATGTCGGGCAGAGCTGAAATCATCTGTTCCTGGGCAGACAGAGTCGCATTCTGTTTATAGGCATGATCGCCAAGTGCCCTCGAGAGATTGAGTCCGCCATTGACTCGTCCGTCAGCCGTGACTTTACCGCCAGCCTTTACAATCCGGCTCATTTCTGGCTGGTCCTCTGGCTTGTGGTCCAAACTAAGCTCGAGCGCTTGACCGTCTCGGCACAAGACACACCGGGAATCCCCGGCGTTGGCAACATACAGATCTGTGCCTTTTAAAACTGCCACTACTGCTGTGCAACCACTGTCCGATCCAGGCTGCAGCAAAATCAATCCAGAAATTGGATTAGAGCAATTTAGAGGGTGGCCTGCTTTTTTTGTTTATCAAAAGAAAAAAAAATTCCCGCTTCGCGAACATTTTTCGCGGTCCAGGAAATTGAAAAACTCTAACAAACGAGATTAATTTTATAAACAAACAGACGAACTTTCATCAAAATAAATGAAATACAGTATAAATTTCCAACCAAAAATGAAATAGTTACATTGAGAAAAAAAAAACGAATTTTGAATAAAAATATTAATTTTCAACATCTTTTCAAAATATAGAAATTTTCACGAAATAGTTTCATTTTCTTCCAATAAAATTAATTTTTTACCAAAAAAGGCAACTTTGCAACAAAATAAATCAATCTTTAACAGAACCATTCAATTTTGTCGCCAAAATAACGAATTATCTACAAAATAGTTAAATTTTTTAACGGAAAATATGACTTTAACGAAAAAGATTTTTTTCTACCAAATAGTTACATTTTCATGAAAATAGTTTAACTCTTAGCCAAATAAAAACTCAATTTTGTGTGTGTAAAAAATGCGTATTTTTAAAGAAAATTTATATAATCTTTTAGTGAAAATTTCATTTTTTTTTGTCAAAAATGTTACTGCCTGTTTGAAAAATCATATTTTTTGTCAAAAATGCAAGTATTTGGTTAAAAATGTTTTGTTAAACATTTCTCCTGTTGGTTGAATTAGACTCATAGAAAAATCGTTTTTTTTCAATTAACCTTTTTAAATAAAAATGTTACTATTCGAATTTTGGGTTGGAAACGTACTTTTTCTAGTTGGAAATTCAACTATTCGTAAAAAAAATCATCTCTCTTAATTAAAAATTCAACTAAATTAAAAATTAAAATTCATGTATTTTGGTTGAAAATTAACATTTTGTGAGAAATTCATATTTTTGGTTGAAAATTAAAATATTTGGTAAAAAATGAAACTATTTTGTAGAGAACTAATTTTTTTTTAATTATATTTTTGGGTTAAAAATTCAACTTTTTGTAGATAATTTTTCATATTTCTCTTAAAAATTCAACCATTTTGATGAAAATAAAATTTTTTTATTTGGTTACAAATTAATATTTTTTTACTGAAAATATAACAACTTGTCTGAACTACATAATTGATAATTTTTTTTTCTAAGATTCACCTCTTGAGTTAAAAATATAAACTTTTTTTGTTTGGGTAAAAATTAATTTTTATCTGAAAAATGAACTTTTTCTAATTTTTGTTGAAAATTTATACTTTATAAGATGAAAATTAAAATATTTGATAGAAAATTCATGTATTCTAAAAAATCCTTCCTTTAATTTAGAAAACTATTTTTGTGTATTGAAAATTGATTATAAAGGTAAAAAATGTTGCATTTAGAGTAATAAAAACTGAGCTGCAAATCATTTTCAGCAATTTTAAGCTAGAAATATTAAAAATTGTACAATTCAATTTTTTATTATAAACTGAACACTTCTTAAATTAAAAATTAAAATATTTTTATTTTAAATAGTTTTACATTGATTCAAATTTTCAATTTTTTCTGAACTTCTAAATATCTTTTATAATGATTCGAATTCTTTCTAATTTTTTTTAATCCTGTAAAATGAAAAATATTCTTGACAATTTCGGAAATCTTTTTAAATCTTTTTAAATAATATCATAAAACTGTTTTTTTTTCAAAATCAAAAGTCATTTTCAATTTTCCTAAGAATCTTCAGAACATTGATAATTAATTTAGAATCTTTGCAGACCTTCTAAATATCTCTTTTCAAGTTATTCGAATTTTTTCTAGGAATTATAGATCTTCAATATTTATTATGCATTAAAATTCAACAATTTTATTTGTAAATTAAATTTTTTCAAATAGAAAAATTAAAAGTCTAACGTTCAATTTTTAGTTTTTTGTTTTATTTTGAATAATTTATTTATAATTGCCAATTTTACATGAATTCAATTTTTTTCGTAGAAACTTATTTTTTGTTTAAAAATTCATATTTTGAACGTTTAAGGTCAACTAGAATCTTTTTTATCAGAAAATCACTTATTCTTTGAAAATGTATTTTTTTTTTATTTAAAAATTCATCTTTTTTAAACAGAAATTTCCTTTTTTTTTTAAATGAAAATGCAACTTTTTGATTAAAAATTCTTCTTCTTTGCTTGAACTTGTTTGCTGAAAATGAATCTTTCTTATTTGAAAATTCAAGTACTTGGGTAAAAGTTAAGCGAAATTGATAAAAATTTATTTTTTGATTGAAGGCTTTATTTCAGATGAAAATTTAACATTTTAGTCGTTTACCTTTCGAGCGTTTACATTTATTTAAATAAACTAAAATATCAAAATTCCAATGGGAAAATTTAATTTTTTGCAATTTAATTTTTTCTGACCATCGCTTCTTACCAGTTTTTAAAAAATAATGGCATTTCAATAAATGGCGGATTATTTTTTCCGGGAAAACGTTCTCTATAATAATTCTACTGTTTCCAATTTTGAAATAAAATTTTTCGATGGCTGAAATCGGTAGAACAATTTTTTTTGTCAAGAAAACATTTTTTGAAACAAATAATTATATTATAAGATTATTTAGTTCTTTTTTAAATTGGAAACAGGAGAGTTACAGAAAATGTTTTCTCGGAAGAAAAATAAGCCGTGATTTATTAAAATGCAATCGTTTTTCAAAAATGGATAAGAAGCGAAGGTCATAAAAACTTTAATTGAAAAAAACATAGTTAAAATTAATGTTTTTCGATTCTTAAAATCATATTAAAAAAATGGTCGATTAGCCAATAATTTATAATTTTTAGTCTTCCGACCTGTATTTTAAAATTCTTTAAATTAAAAATTTACACTTAAAAATTAACATCCAAAATGGAAAATTTATAAGTGAAAGATTTGCGAATTAGGGAAAATGATAGCATGACTAAAAAGCATAAAAATTCAACTGATAATTTAAAAAACTGTTGAAATCAAACTTGAAGAGTTTTTTTCCCCTACAAATTTGTAAAATTTCGGGTCAAAAAATACATTCACTGTCATTTCCTTGGTTTTCCCGGTCACATAAATTTCCCGGCTAAGCGCACATTTGAATTAAAAGAATTTAAAAATTCAATTTCACAAATTAAAATTAATAAGTGTTTAAAGTCCAAGATTTTCTAAAAAAAAAAAAACATTTTTAAATGATTAAATTTGAATATGAATTAATTAATGATTCTTAAAATTAAACTATACTTTACGATTTAAAAAGTAAATAATAATTGATTTTACAAGAAGATTCGGAGTCAGTTCACAATTTTAGAATTTTTATTTCGAAAAATTAATTTGAAGAGAACATCTATAAAGATTTAGAAACATTAAAAAAAATTATTAAAAATTAATTTGGAGGATTTTAAGAACATTTTTTTCAATAAATCAACCATTAAATTAAAGTTTTTTCTAAAAATTATAGCATTTTAACCAGTTTTAATCCCGAAACATTAAGACTTAAACGATTAATTTTTTTTAATTAAACCATTTTTACATTTAAAAAGTTGAATTATTTCTAATTATTAATAGTTTAGATATTCTTAAAAGCTTCAAAATTGTATGTACTTCAAAGTCTTGAAAAAGCTTCACGCTGTTTCAAAATGTTTTCAAATTTAAAATTATTATTAAAAATTTTTCACAACTTCTAAATATCTTATAAATTATTCGAATTTCAAATAATTTTTCAAAATAAAACACCATTTTCAATTTTCCTAGCGATTTTCATAAAATCTTTTTATTCTATTGAATCCCGTTGAATTTCTCAAAAAGCTTATAAAATATTGTGTTCAAAATCTGCAAAAATCTACATTTTTCTACAAATAATAAATGTTCAATTGTTATTTATACATAAAAATTTAACAATTTCACTTACAAATTAGTCATTTTCTAAATAGAAGAATTAAAATGGCATTTTAAAATTCTTGAAATAAAAAATTACAAATTCAAATAATTGTTTAAAAAATGGTTAAAATCGATCTTAGACAGATTTTTCTCCAAAAATTTGTGAAATTTCCGATCAAAACAATAAATTCACTGTCATTTCTCCATTTTTCCCGGTCTCAAATAATTCCCGGCAATGTTGATCCCAAAATGCAGATTCGGTTCCAAAAATATCATTCCACGTTATCATTTTTTAATTCTCTAAATTAAAGAAGGAATCATTGTATTAAAAAAAATTTCAAAATTATATAATTTTAAGCATTTTGAAGCTAGAAATATTAAAAATTGAAGAGTTAAATTTTGTTATAAGCTGAAAACGCTTCTAAAATTAAAAGATAAATTATTTTAATTTTAACTAGTTTAAAAATCGGCATGTTTGACATTTTTTCACATTTTAAATAATTTTTGCAATTTTTTTCAAAACTTATAAACATCTTTTAAAATTATTATTCACATTTTCCCTTCAAATTTTTTTTTAAAGTCTCAAATAAAACAATTTCCTTAAAAATCTTGCATTATCTTTTTTGAATATTTTGTAAATCTTTCTAAATATTTAAAATTAATTTTTCAAAGTAAAAATTATTTTCAATTTTTTCGAGAAATTTTAAGGAAATGTTCTCTATTCTTTTAAAGACTTTCACAATTTAAATATCTCTTTACCTTGCTCGAATTTTCTCTACGAATAATAAGCGTTCAATTTTTATTTGTACATCAAAATTCAATAAATACACTCAAAAATACATTTTTTTCAATAGAACAATTAAAATCCTATTGTTCAAAGTTTTTTTTTTAGTTTTGAATATTTAGTTTATAATTTCTGATTTAAATTAAAAGACAGATATTTCTAATTGTTAAGTAATTGTTCTTGTTCTGAATTAAAAAACGTAAAAATAAATGGTTAAAAAATTTAATTTCTTAGACTGAAATAATATTTGAAACTTAATAAAAACCTATAATTTTGAATATATTATTTTCAAGTTACTTGAAAATTGAAAATAGATTATCAATTTTAAGTCAGGTATTTTAAAATACAGTTCCATTTGAAAAATTATTAATTAATTTATATCGACAGCTGCTAAACTAAAAATATCTTTTCAACAAAAACCTTCTAATTTTTAATTGTTTAAGTCTTTCAAACTGTATTTAAAAAATCTTTAAATTAAAATGTAGGCTTAAAATTTTTTCCAATTAAGCATTCTAAACTGAATGACATAACAAATTTAGATAACACTGCAACTAATTATTCACAAAAAGTGGTTGAAATCAAAGTTGGACATCTTTTTTCCAAAATATATTAATATTTTTATATATTTTTGTTTATAAATTATAAATATTTTTCAATAATTTTGATAAAATATTTACCTCTTCAGTCAAGTCTGTCGGTACAACATCTTCCATATCTTCATCCTCATCGTCCTCTTCGTCATCCTCATCGTCATCATCTTCATCGTCGTCATCATCGTCGTCTTCCTCGTCCTCGTCCTCCTCATCGTCATCATCATCATCGCTATCTTCACTTCCAATTTTAGCCATTATTTCCTTGCCCCTGAAAAATAAAAATTTGCAACATTCATTTGATTTCATGCGATTCGGCGCACGATTTCGAATTCCCGGTAATGCCACGGTCTAGTTTTTCATTTTTCCCGGTCAACTAAAAGTAAGATATTCATATTTGTCGGAAAACGCAAATATTTATTTTAAATAATGACGTTCATTCTAAAAACAACTTGTTAACACAACAGAGAAAAAAATCACAAAATAAATGAATTTTAAAATAAAATTACGAGTCTTCAAACTGGAATAGTGGAAGTTTAAACCAAACAAATAAATTTTCAACTAAAACTATTAATCTTTAACTGAAATATTTGAATTTTTAACCGAAAGAGATGAATTTTTAAACACAAAGATTAATTTTCAAAACAAAAAATACAATTTTTCAACAAAATACATGAATTTTAACAAAATAATTAAGTTTTAAGTATGGAAAATCAAATTTCGGTAAAAAATTGCTTTTTATCTAAAGAAAAATAAAACAAGTTGTCAATCAAATAGACGACTTTTCAACCAAAGAAATTAATTTTTAATTGAAATGATGAATCTTCAATAAAAACAATTGTTTTCAACAAAAGAATGTACTTTTCAACCAAGTAAATTTATTTCTAACCTAAACGATGAATTTTCAACTAAAAATGATAAATATTGAATTGAACAATAACGGAATTTTTAAACGAAAATCTGGATTTTCTGAAAAATAGTTGAATTTCCTACTGGAAAGGTGAAGTTTTTAGTTGAAAAATTGATTTTCAACAAATTAGTTACATTTTCAAAAAGAGATGAATTTTCAATTAAAATTATGGAATCTTCAAACAACAAAATTAATTTTTAACAAAAGAAATATTGAAAAAAACTAATTGAAGTACTTTATTTTTCTAAAATTTGTGAGAGAAAACTTCCAAATTGTGAAGAATTCTGACATGGAAAAATTTTAATTCAGAAAGATGAATTTTCAACTAAAAAGATGAATCTTTAACTGGAATACTTGAATTTTTAAACTGAGAAATTAACTTTAAAAGAAAAAGAACATTTTTGATCAATACATCAATTTTCAGCCAAAAAGAATTAATTTTGGACAAAAATGATGAATATTTACCTGAAATACTCAAATTTCCAACCAAAAAGATTAATTTTCTAACAAAAACAATATATTTTCAGCAAAAAGACATGATTTTTCAACGAATTAGTTAAATTTTTAAATAAAAAAGAATTCGCGCAAGAAAACTGAAGTTACATTTTTAGTTAAAAATTAATTTTCAACGCAACTAAGGATTTTTAAACTAAAATGATCATTCTTTAACTACAAATTCAAATGAATTTGAGTTTGAAACCAAAAACGATGAGTTCTCAAAAAAAATAAATGAACGTCTTGAACTGAAATAGTTCAACTTTCAAACAACAAAATTAAATTTTAACTAAAAAAAGATAAATTGTCAACCAAAACTGAAATAATTAGGGTTTAGGTTAAAAAAATTAATTTTTAATAAAAAAAACTCATTTTCAAATAGAAAAGATCATTTTTCAACCAAGAATTGAATATTTCAATTTGTAGTCAAATAATGAATGTTCAATGAAAGAAATAAATTTTTCACTTAAATTATGGAATATTAAACATATTCAAGAATTCTTAACCAAAGAGTGGCAATTTTAAGACAACAAGAATTTATTTTTTATTTTTAAGAAAGTAGTTCAGCATTAAAACCTAGTTGTTACATTGTTAAGTAAAATTATGAATTCTCAAACTAAAATATTAATTTTCGTACCGAAAAAAACCAAAACATTTTTCTAACAAGATTCAAGAGTTCTCAACAAAAAAATTTTGAATTTTCAATTAAAAACATGAATTTTAAAACGAACCGATTAATTTACTACAAAAAAAAAACACTAATTTTTAACCAAATTGAAGAATTATAAAAAAAAACTTTGAATTTTCCACTAAATAACATAAATTTAAAAACAAAAAAGATTAATTCACTACCAAAGAAGACGCATTTTTAACAAAATTCAAGTTTTCAACCAAAAAATTGATTTTTCAGCTAAAAAAATGAAATTTTAAACAAAATGATTAATTTACTACTAAAAATAACGATTTTTAAAAGAAAATTCAAGAGTTCACAACTAAAAAGTTGAATTTTTAGGAAAGATTTTTTTCTTCAGTTTTAAGAAAGTAGTTCAACTTGAAATCCTATTTGTTACAGTAAAAAAAAAAATGTCTACCGAAAAAAACTGAATCTTTACCAAAATTCAAGAATTCCTATCCGAAAAGTTGAATTTTCAACTAAAAAAGATGAATTTTAAAACAAAAAAATTAGTTTCTAAACGAAAAGATTAATTTTTAGCAAAATTAAAAAATTCTCAACTAAAAATTGCGATTTTTTATTAAAAACCAAAATTATCAACTAAAAAATATGCTAACTATTCATTATATAGTATTTTTATATTATTATTATAGTATTTTAAAACAAAAATATTAATTTTCAAATAAGAAGATAAATTTTCTACGAAAAAAACGAATTTTTGATCAAACTCAAGAATTCTCAACCAAAAATTTGAATTTTCAATTTAAAAACATGAGTTTTTAAACAAAAAAATAATAATTTACGAGCAAAAAAGGCGCAATTTCAATCAAATACAAGGACTTTACCAAAAATGTAAAGTTTTAATTTTTAAAAAAATTATTTTTTGAACAAATACATTACTTTAATACTAAAGAAGACGAATTTTCAATAAAAACCCAGAATTCCCAAACCAAAATTTGAAGTGTCAACCAGAAAGTTGGGATTTTTAAACAAAAAGATATATTTTTTTTTACCAAAAAGACGCATTTTTAATCAAATTCAAGAATTTTCAAAAAAAAGTTGAAGTTTCAGCTAAAAAGAATGAATTTGTAAACAAAAAGATTAATTTGCTACCGAAAAGACGATTTTTTAATGAAATTCTAGAGTTCTTAATCAAAATGTTGAAATTTCAACTGAAAAAAAGTTTGAATAACAATATTATTTTTCTACCGACAAAAAACCGTATTTTTAACCAAATTCAAGAATTTGTAACTAAAATGTTGATATTTCAACTAAAAAGCATGAATTTTTGAACAAAAAGATTAATTTACTACAAAAAAAAACAAGCAATTTTTAACCAAATTGAAGAATTCTAAAAAAAAGAATAAATTTTCAACTAAACAACATAAATTTAAAAAAAAGATTATTTTTCTACCAAAAAGACGAATTTTTATAAAAACGTAAACGTTCTCAAACAAAAATTTGAATTTTCAATTGAAAAACATGAGTTTTTAAACAAAAAAGAATAATTTACTAGCAAAAAAAAAAACGCAATTTCAATAAAATTCAAGGACTT
>JAWWLR010000158.1:55041094-55051529 GCA_035041075.1 Acraspis erinacei | reverse complement strand
TTTATTTTATTGGTTATACTTAGGTTGTTTGAATTCCATTCAAGGCGATATAAAGAAGTCAGAGGACAAATTTTGTTTAATAAACAATTTTTATATGTTTAAAATCATTCTCATAATCAAGAATATTTTCTCCTTTAAAAATTCCATCATCAGTGATTAAATCGTGATTCTCATAAGTATAATTAACTATTTCTTTTGAAGATTTGTCATTCCGTCCTCACTATAATTAATATTATAAATATAAATTTGAAAACTACACTCTTCAATGCTTTTAAACTTAAATAACAAATAGTTCAATTTTAAGCTATTTAAGTATATTGGTTAGATCTAAAAATAAAATTTGAGACTGCTCAACTATATACAATTGAAATGAAAGTGGATCAACTTTGAAGGTTTGAATTTAAATTGTTCAAATTAAGACATGTAAATTTGGAAGATTTTTGATAAATTATTTAACTTTGCACAATTCAATTAAAAACTGTTCACAGACTAATACTTTAAAAACAAATTATTATATACTTTTTAAATTTTAACATTTTATATTGGATAAAAAATTCACCTTCCAGTTTCCACTGTTTACATTTTTATTAAAGTTTCAACTTCAAGTTTTAAGTATAAAAATTAATGATAATAATAAATAACAATAAATAAAAAATAATAATAAATACTAAAATGACGAATCTTAAACAGAAATAGTTTAATTTAAATTTAAAAATAATGAATTTTATACCTAGAAGATTAATTTTTTTAACGAAAAATGCGAATTTTCAATTAAAGACAAGAATTTTAAACTAAGAAAAAGTAAATTTTTATCAAAAATTCAATAGGTAAATTTAAAGTGGTGTACATATATTAATAAATTAATGTTTAACTACAGATATGAATTTTTAACTAAAATAATGGCATATTTACCTGGATTAGTTCAAAAATTAATTTAAAAAAAAAACGAAATAATGTAACCATGTATTTGAATTTTTAATAAAAATAGATTGAATTTTGACTAAAATGATAAATAATTAGAAGGAATAGTTGAATTTTGAAACAAAAAGATAAATTTTCATCCAAAGAGATTAATTTTCTTCCAAAAAAGACAAATTTGAAACAAAATATACGAATTTTCAAATTTAAAAAAAATACCTTTTCAACTAAAGAGATTATTTTTTTCACTAAAATAATGGAATATTAATCTCCAGTAATTAAATTTTATTCTGGATTAGTCCAATTTTCAGTTTAAAAAAATTAACTTTCATAAAACAACGGATTTTTGAGAAAATTATTAACCTTCAACCAAACAAAAAAATAATTAATTTTTAAAAAAAGAAATAACTTTCAACCAAATAGTTGACTTTTTAAGAAAAAAAAAATTGATTTTCAACGAATAAACTGATGAATTTTCAATTAAAATTACAAATCTTCGACTGGAATAGATGAATTTTATGCCAGAACTATTAAAAAAATTTATTTATTTTTAAAAAGGCGGTTTTTTCACAAATTACATACATTTTTAAACAACTAGGTTTAATTATAAATAAAAAATATCAACTTTCACCGCTTTTCTAAATTGAAGAAAATTATTAAAATAATGATAACTTGAAACTTTCTGCGATCAGAAGTAAATTGATTTTTTTTTACTGAAAAAGCGAATTTACAAACAAATAGTTTAATTTTTCAGTCAAAAAAATTGATTAAAAAAAAATGAATTTTCAACAAAATTGTTAAGTTTGTAACCGAAGAGATGCAGTTGTAACTCAAATGATGAATCATTATCTGGAATAGTCGAATTTTTAAACAAATTATATAAATTTTCAATAAAAAAAAGATATATTTTTAGGCAAAGATTAAAGACGTAAATTTTCACTAAAAAAATTAAGTTTCATATCAAGACGTGCATTTTAGATTAAAATGAATCCGGAAAGATTTAGTTTTAAGCAAGAGACGAAAAAATTACAAAGAGCTGTCGAATTTTCAACCAGGAAGATTAATTTTCCATAAAAAAGAATCAATTTTCAACTATAAACATAAATTTTCAACTAAGAAGAGAAATATTTAAACAAAAATTGAATATGTACGTAAATTTTATCTAAAAAAAATTAGTTAAAATTTTAGGGAAAAAAATTAATATTCAATTTAAAAAAAACAACTAATTTTTACCCATATAATTAAATTTTCAACTTGAAAAGTTTAAGTTTTAGTTCAAAATTTGAATTTCAACAAAAAAAGCGAATTTTCCACAAAAAACATGCATATTCAAGACAAGAGATAATTTTAAATTAAGTTAAGGAACATTGATGGATTTTAAATAAACACAGAAGAATTCTTAATGAAAAAGATCAACCTTTACCAAACAAAACAACAACATTTTAACAAGAGTTGCAATGAAAAAGATTTTAATTTTTAATTAAGAGAAAATAAATTGCAATCAAACTGTTGAATTTTCAAGCAAAATTATTAATTTTCTATAAAAAAGGGCAAATTTTCAACTAAACAGTTGAAACTGTAACTAAAATAGAAATCTTTTTATAGAAACTTAAGCCAATACATAAAAATAAATAATAATCCAACCTTAAACAATGTTGCTGAAAAGCAAACAAATAAATTATACTTGCTCCATGTTAATTCGTACCTTTAAATTCAGAACAATGTTTATAAAAAAATGTAAATATTTACACAAACTATAAATTGCAAACAGTTGTGCGTCACTCCCAAGTTGTAACGACCCGAAATCACTTAATAATACTGGCACGAGACGAGTCGTGCACTCATGCAAATGGAGGTTATGTTTGGTGCAGTGCCCTCCCAATGCTCCACTCGCAAATACCCCTTCACATCATTTGCAAATGACCTAAAATAAACTTCTCGAAGGAATTTCCCCTAGTTTCAAAATTCAGAAAGCAAAACTGCAGCTATTGATTGCTCACGTGATAATTGAACAGGCGGCAAAAGAAAACGAAACGAATTCGCTCAAATTTTGTCGGTCAAAGCTGGGAAAATTACCAGGAGTCGGCGTAAAATCTGTAATGCTCAAGAATCGAATAACCTCTTTGAAGTGTTTCAAACCGGATTTCATCAACATCGGTGGCACACGATTAGCCGGTAAAGGCAAATAAATTAGCTGAAAATGCACATGTTCGCGGCAGAACGGCATGTTTGGAGAGCATGCAATGTATATTTTCAAGCGATTCGCAAACCGCTCGTTCCGCGGAATTAGTTTAGGGCGAACGTGGAAGCTTTTGATTGTGGAGCGGGTGTGAAACTAGGAGAAAAAAAAGTTGGAGCGGTGGAAGCCGGCATTCGGCGAAATGGGAATTTTTGAATATGTAAGAGCGAGTAACGGTGTAATGCTTGTAATGCGGAATCTCGAGAGTTTAGCACTTACCTCTTGACTAATTCGCCAGCCTTGCATCGAACTCGCGCCGTACGCAACATTTTTGCCCACCTGGTCGCTGGACACTTTTTCGGTTATCGGCTTGGACAAATAGGCGCCCATTTTTAGTGGCACCGGCGGCTGACACGTTGTTCGCTAATGATAAGTGTGATTATCGTGATTTCACTGGGAAAATTCAGAAACGCGAGTGCGCTGCACGGTCATTAACTGGCAGCCCCCATTACCGGTTGTTTTCACTGCGAATTGGGCGCCATCTATCATTTCTTTAGGCTTGCTGTGCGCATGCGCAAGTAGAGTTCGCGCCAAACTGTCGGCGTTGAATTTTAGGTTTGGCGGGAGGTTTGAAATTCTAAAGACCAGTTTTTCCCGTTCTTGTTAGGCATACAATTTTTAAACTTTTTAAATATACAAGAATTCGTGTTTCACATTAAATACTATTATATTTTTTATTTGATGATGATATATACTGTTAAAATAAGAAAATTTTTCAATTCAGGTTGCGCCTGAATATCCTCAATTCTGTGTACTCTAAAGTTCTAGGAGTTGCAAATGTACAGGATTTTACAATAGGGTGTGCAGTAGGATATGAAATAAAAAAACAAGATTGAAAAGTAATCTATTTTATAACGAATAATTTTATGCAAAATAAGCATGAAAAAGATTCATCATTCAAAAACAGACTTCTAAACTACCTCACTTTTCGGCTCATTAGACACAAGTATTAATTTCTGAAAGGAAGTTTTTTCTTAATTTCTTTTTTTAAATATGAAATAGTCTAAACAGATTAGTCCTGAACCAACCACAAAAAAAGAGGTTTAAAATAACTTGTAAAAGGCAATTGTTGAGTGATTATTGATTTCTTTTCGTCAATTATTCGTTTTATTTATTTGCGTGAAAATTTTTTACCTACGCTTAACATCGCGGGACTGGATTTTGAAAGTTTGAAACCGAAAAAACTGATCTAGTTAAAGTAATTGTCATAAACAAATAAAAATAAGACTATGGATTTTTCGTTTTTATAGTACAGTTTCGGGTTTAAATTACTTTTTTCCATTGTCAAAATGATACTCGGTCATAAAAATTTATCAACCGTTATTTTTTTATTAATTGTATAAACAAATTACATAAACAAATGTTTAGTGTCAAAAATTTAATGACAGAGAGAAATAGTCTTTTCTCTTAATTTCATTAAAATTATGGTTTCAGTGATTTTTAATCATGAAAATTTGTAATTCAATTTTTTTATTAATGTTATAAACAAATGCTCAGTGTGGACATTTAAGGGCAGATAAAAATAGTATTTTATTTTACTTTTGCCAGCTTTTGCTAAAATTATGTTGTCAGTGATGTTTCATGATACAAATTTCAAATGCCAATATTTAAAAAAATTTATAAACCAATTCTATAAGCAGAAGCCGAATGTAGACTCTTAAAGTGATTTTTACTCATGAAAATCTGTGTTCATACTAAGCATTATTATGTTTATAAAATTGGTTTATTATCAATTTCACAAAGCGAATTTTTCTTCTGCCTTTGTACATCCACACTGGGAATTTGTTTATAAAATTACTTTACAAAATTAATTAAATTAAATTAAGAATTAATTAACGGATAAAAAAATTTGATGCGCTAACATCATCGGTGACATCATTTTAAAGAAATTACGAGAAAAATTGAAGTTTCGCTGTCTTTAAACGCCAACACTAGGCATTTGTTAGCAAATTATTTGAAAATATGTTTGATGGAAAATTATCAGAAAAACTCTTTCTTTCTGCCTTTAAATGTCCGCACTCGAAATTTATTTACGAAATTAATAAAAATATCCGATTATTAATTTTTACCATTAAACCCCACTTATAACATAATTTTAAAAAAATGAAGAGAAAAGACTATTTCTTTTTGTCTTTAAATGTCCCCACTGACAATTTGTTTATACAATTAATAAAAAAAATCATTTGATACATTTTTATGATCAAGTATCATTTTTTCAATGGATATTTTAATTTGTTTATAACAATTAACTTAACCAGATAATTTTTTTTAACAATTTAATAAACAAAATTGTTTGAACAATTTATTAACATTTTTAATAATATTTCCTATGAATAATGCTAGAAATTGCGTTTTTTTCTGAAATTTTTAACTTTTTAGTCGTTTTCACTTGAAATAAGTTAACATTTCATTCAATATAGCAACAATAATTGTTTAAACAAATACTGGTTTATGGCTATCTTCTTCTATATTAATACTAGGTAGTTGCGGTTTCTTCTGAAGTTTGTAACTGTTTGTCCACTTTTCAATTAGAGTGAACTAATAATCAATTCAAGTTAACAAAATTCATTCTTTAAAGAATTTATTATTATTGTTAATAACAATCCCTTCGCTTGATGATTGAAAGTTGCAGTATTTTCTGAAATTTTTAACTATTTACATATTTTCTACCTGGAGTGACTTAATAGTTAATTACATTTAGAAAAAATAATTGTTTAAACAAATTTTTATTGTTTCTAACTATCTTCATTTGTATTAATGTCAGGTATTTGTGGGTTTTTCTGCAATTTTTATTTTTTTGTCCTCTCTTTACTAAGGGCGATAATAATTAATGCAAAATAAAAAAAGAGTTCTTTAAACAATTTATTATTGTTTATAAGTATTCTCTGGTGTCAAATGATGTGCAATAACAAAATTTTTGTACATTTTGCAAAAAACTTCTTGTTGTAACTCAACACGAAGCTTTTACACAGTGTTTACAGACCTATGCCTCCCACCTACTTATGCTTATTTATTCCATTCTTTGCGTTTGTCTCTTGTGTAAGATAGATTCTTTGTTTAAATTAATTTTCTGAAGAAGCAAGCTTCGAGCACTACTCTAAGAGCAGATAGTTACAAACAATAATCAATTCATTAAACATCTATGTTTGTTAACTTGGATTATTTATAATTTACTAAATAAAAAGTGGGATATTATTAACAATAATAATAAATTGTTTAAAAAATTATGTTTGTTAACATTAGTTAACTTTTATTTGACTCTAAAAGCAAGTTGGACAAAAAATGTATTTTTTTAAAGTACTGCGACTTTTTAGCTTTGTTCTAAGAGAAAATGATAAAAAAAAACAATAATAAATTATGTAAACATCTAATTACCAAATTTGTAGCCTCGAAACGGAAACATTCAGGGTCGCCTGAATCGTTTCCAGTTGGAATGGATAGTATGGCACAATATACGCGAGTGAGTACTCGCGCACTGCGGCCCTTACGAGGCATTCCAAGGCAAGAGTCGCAACGGCGTATGTGTAAAACTGCATGGACCTTGCACCACCTCTAAATATCATTAAGAAAAAAAAATAGATTTATTTTTGTGTGCATTGAAACACATTTCCGGGCAATATACACATAAAATGCAGAAAAAAATTTGCAATGCATTTTTGGACCACCCTAGTGAATATATGGCGTAATATTAGGAAATGATTCACACGGCCCTGACTGTTCGGTAAATCTCGAATTAGTGTGAAGGTGAAGGCAAGCAATTCCCCAAACCGTGCTTAAATCGAAACTCCAGTGTAAAAGTTATTGAGTGAAAATTATTCCTTGAACATTCCTAAAGATGTGACCAAACTTTAATTTCGAAAAATTTAATAACACATTTTTTTGAATATATAGACGATTTTGTTTATGAAATTCGAGGAACAGCTTTTTCGTATTTTGCTACAATTTTATTTTACTATATACAAAATTCGTTGGATTATTTTAGTTCATAATCAAATTTAACCTGGCTTTGTTTCAATACCTTTTGTAATTTTGTAATAAATAATAATAATGTCATTAAATTAATCAGATGGATTTGTCTTTAGATCGAATAATACTTTCACAATCACTCTCAGTAACATTGATAATATCTGTATTCAGACTTGATGGTTAATAATGGTTATTATTCTACAAATATGAGCGCATTAAAACTGAGATCTGACTTAATGCATTTCGTACCTTTCCGGAGCAAATATTCACACTAAAAGTCCATTTACATTTTACTATTGGCAAAGTGCCATTTCTTGCACTCGCCCATTCACTATAATTTCTCTAATGGGGTGAATTGAGTTTTATCAATGGCAAATGCAATTTCTATAAGCAGATGACATTGCAGTCAAGGACTTTGGTACGAAATATCACACACTCTAAATTTAAGTCAGTCCAAATTTGACTGATTGGATTAGTCAAGCATGTTTTTACTGAAAAATCTCTCAGTTCTACTAAAATAAGATGTTGTTATAACAGATGAAACAATCAGTGTTGCTGACTGAATCAGTCAATTGAAACGACTGAATCAGTCACATGAGATGACTGAAACAGTCACTGAAAATTACTGATTTTCAGCCAGTAGAACTGATTAATTTGTTTTCTATAATAAAATATAAAAATTATTTATAAATATAATTTTGTGTTAAATTGATATATTTCAATAATCTCTAAAATTAAAAATGATTAAAATGAACAATAATTAACTGGTTAACACATTAATAGGTAACGATTAATAAAGTAAAAGTTATTGATTTAATTGATGAAACTTACTGTTTATATCACTCAATATAACTGATTTTATCACTAAAACTGATTGGTTGTAAAATATAAAATTACTGATTTAGTTAGGGACGTGCACTGATGAAATCATTCAAAATGACTGATTTAATCAATGATAGAGTTTAGAACATTCTGAATTGCTTATTCAGATAGTGGATGTTTTTTGCCAGTAAATTCGTCTTTACTAGTAACAAATACATCTTCTTGTTTAAAAATAAACTATTTGGCAAAAATTTATTGTTTTTAATTTAAAGGAAGAATCTTTTTTGTTTGAGATATAACCTCAAATGAATGATTTGAAGTCAACAGGAGTGATTGATTTGTTTGATATAATAATATAGTAAAATTGTTTATTAATTAAAATTCTTAATTGAATTCCTATGTTTCAATATTTATTAAAATATGATTAAATAGACCAATAATTGAATTAAAATATTATTCATTAAATTCCTACACCCAAATACGTATTTAAACTTAAAAGTAATTAAAGTTAAACAACATTCTCGGGTTAATAAATTGAAGTTTACTGGTTAGATCAATCAAAATGACTGATTTAATGTTACTGCTTATACCATTCAAAATTACTGACTTCTTTTAGTACAATTTACTGATTATTTCATCTAAAGTGACTGATTTAATCAATGGAAGTTTACAGTTGAGATTATTCTGAATTACTGATTCGGCCAGTGGACGTTATTCATTAGATCAATTCGATTTTATTAGTAGAAAATAAATATTTTTGCTTGAATGGAACTGTTTTTAATTTAAAACTAAAATCTCTTTTGGTTCAAATATTAACTCAAATTTATTGTTGTTCAGTCAACAGAAGTAAATTATTTGCCTACCATAAACAAATAGTAAAAATCTTTATAAATTGAACTTATTATTCACTAAATTCCTACACTCAAATGCGTATTTAAACTTAAAGTAATTAAATAGATCCAAAATTTTCTGGTTAATAAATTGATGTTTACTGGTTAGAGCAATCAAAATGACTGATTTAATTGATGAATGTGACTACCTATACCATTCAAAATGACTATTTTTTTTATTAAAAGTTACTGATTATCTCATTTAAATTAACTGATTTAATCAATGGCAGTTTACAGGTGAGATTATTCTGAATTACTGATTAGGCCAGTGAACTTTATTTATTAGATCAGTTCGTATTTTATGTTAGGAAATAAAACTTTTTGGATGAATTCATCTTTTTTTTATTTAAAATTCAAATCTCGTTTAGTATAAATCTAAACTATTTTTTATTTGAAATAAAAATCTATTGGATTTGAAATATCAACTAGGTAGAGGAGTATAGTAGAAGTGGCAGAGGAAATTGTGGTGAAGTGAGCGAAAGAACATGCAAGAGGAGAAGTGTGAAGGAGTGGCTGGGAAGTGGGTGGATTAGGGAGGGGCTGGAGAAGTATGGTGTGTGTTTGAAAGAAAATTCTGACGAGCGTAGTGAATGGTGGTGCAACGGGAAGTAGGAGAGAACAAGAGAAGGGAAAGAGTTTGAAGTGAGCGGAAGTAACTGTGAGGGAGAGGGCTCGACCAGATTATAATAGAAGAGGAGAGGAGAGAGAGAGTGAGAGAGAGGGGGGGGGAGTGATAGAAGGACAGTGAAGATTTGAGCAACTTATTTAAATTTCTAATAGATGATTAAACCCTTTTATCTATGGGTATGGGAATATGTGTGTATGGGAGTATGTAGAGACCCTTATAATTTCGGTCCTTCCGTAGTCTTTTTTTCCTGGGACGGGAATTGACGATCAGAGAAGGGGGAGAAAGCAGGCCGAGTGGAGATGATGAAGTAGGAGAAGAGATGTGAGTATAGAGGAAGTGAGGGTATGGAAAGTGAGGAGGAGGAAGTAGGAAAATTAAGGTGAGTAGGATACGGAAAGTAGGGTGAGGGAAGTTAGAGTTGGTGCAGTATGGAAATTACGAGATGGAAAGTATATAAAGGATATATGGGGAAGGGGCGGCACGTGAAGAAGTAAATCAGGAATAAGTTAGTAGGGGAGAGGAGAGAAAGTAAGAAAAGTGTGTCAGGAAGTGAGAGGAGGGGAATGATGAGAGGACAGGGAAATCTGCCGAAAGGAGGATGAGTAGCGGAGGAAAAGTACAAAAGAGGGGATTTGAACGACTAAATTAAGGTATTAGTAGGTCTCAAACCCCTTTCTGTTTTAGGCGCGAAGTGCCTATTTTGATTAATTTTTTTTAACAGGGTTGGGGGTAAGATTAAAGCTTAGAGAAGTATGTCTTAGGTGCGCGTGCCGCAGTATTACTACGTTTATGACGTTTAACGTATGCGTCATAACTCCACGTGGTACGTGGATGAAGCGTCACGGTACGAGAAAACCCTGGACGGGAGTTTTGCTCAACGTGGGTGTTTGGAGGTTGAGTCAGAAGTGGTGGAAAGTTCAAGATGAGGAGGGGGGCTGATGATTGTCGGGTGGGTGGGGGTGTGGAGGGTGG
>JAWWLR010000158.1:55009597-55023441 GCA_035041075.1 Acraspis erinacei | reverse complement strand
TAGTGGTTTTTAGTTGAAATTCAACTTTTTTGGTTCAGTATTCTTAAATTTTGTTAAAAATTCGTCGTTTTCGATAGTAAATTAATCTTTTTGTTTTAAAATGAATGTTTTTTAGTTGAAATTTAACTTTTTGGATCAGAATTCTTGAATTTTATTGAAAATTCGTCTTTTTTTGTAGTAAATTAATCTTTCTGTTAAAATTTTTTTTTTAGTTGAAACTTAAACTTTTTGTTTGAAAACTCTCGACTTTTATTAAAAATTCGTCTTTTTGGTAGTAAATAATTCTTTTTATTAACAAATTTCTTTAGTTAAAACTTCAACTTTTTGGTTGAAAACTCTTGAATTTTATTAAAAATGCGTCTTTTTAGTAAATTAATCTTTTAGCTAAAACTTCTTTTTTAGTTAAAAATTAAACTTTTTGTTCAGAATTCTTGAATTTTATTAATAATTCGTCTTTTTAGTAAATTAATCTTTTAGTTAAAAATTCAACTTTTTTGTTCAGAATTCTTAAATTTTGTTGAAAATTCGTCATTTTTGGTAGTAAATTATTCTTTTTGTTTTAAAATTAATGTTTTTTAGTTGAAATTCAATTTTTTTGGTTCAGAATTCTTAAATTTAGTTAAAAACTCGTCATTTTTGGTAGTACATTAATCTTTTTGTTTTAAAATTAATGTTTTTTTAGTTGAAACTTAAACTTTTTGTTATAGAACTCTTGAATTTTATTAAAAATTCGTCTTTTTTGGTACTAAATAATTTTTTTTGTTAACAAATTTGTTTTAGTTGAAACTTCAACTTTTTGGTTGAAAACTCTTAAATTTTTTTAAAAATTCGTCATTTTTGATAGTAAATTAACCTTTTTGTTTGAAAATTTATGTTTTTAGTTAAAAATTGAACTTTTTGGTTGAAATTTTTTTAATTTGATTAAAAATTCCTCTTTTTTGGTATTAAATTAATCGTTTGGTTTAAACATTCTTTTTTCATCAGTTAAAAATTCCAAATTTTGTTTCGCAATTCTTGGTTTTTGTTAAAAATTTGTTATTTTTGGCAGTATTTTAATCTTTTTGTTGAAAAATTGATTTTTTAGTTGAAAATTCAATGTTTTGGTTGAGAGTTCTTAAATTTCTTTTTAAATTTCTGTTTTTAGGTAGAAAATTAATCTTTTTGTTTAAAAATTCATCTTTTTGGATAAAAGTTTAATAACTATAGGTTTTAAAGTTGAGACTCTTTCTTAAAAATGCATTTTTTGGTTGTCGATTCAAAATTTTAGTTAAAAATTCATTTCGTTGGTTGGGAATTGAACTGTTTTGTTGGAAAGTTCTTTTTCTTAGTCGTAAAATTACATTGATAATTGAAAATTTCATCGGATTACCTCCGGTTGATCCAGTGGCTTTTTGATGGTGTCAATGATCTTTTGTTTCTACATATTTTTATATTTTTCAAGCGGTCTGTCAGAAAAAATACTAAACTAGACCCTCACGCCCCGCCGCTGATTACAATTGCTCAATTCGCCGCCAATTTGTTTACAGAAAAGTTAAGTTTTGAAGCCAGAAAGTCAATTTTTCTACAAAAAATTTAAATTTTCAATCTAAAATTATAAATTTTTAACAAAAATTTTCATTTTAAACTAAATGGATGCATTTTTTACTTAATCGATTCAAGTTTGTACCAAAAAGAATGGCTTCCTAAAAACATTATTGAATTTTGAAAAAAATAATAAAGTTTTTAAACAAAAACAATGATTTCATAATAAAAAACATTTAAATTTATTTGAAGTTTAGTTCAGATGTGGCTATAGAAAAAAAATTTTGGAAATCGAAAATAATAAGCAAAAAAGTAGCGTATGTTAGACCTATCTAATAAGGTACAATCAATTTGTTTGGTTTTACAATTGGAAACTGGGTATTTGAGACCAATTTTTATCTCAGTAGTTTCTTTATTTTCGTGAACAATAATTTTTTTAATTCCTGTTTTTTATACTATAATCTTTTTTTTAGCTGATATTACAATTTTTTGGAAAATCTAAGAACTTTCGACTTTTAAAAATAATATACATTAGTAGAACAATTTGAAGACCAAGGAAATAACATCGGAAAAGTATGTTATTCAAATAGTACTTTTTGTATTTTAAAGATATTTCTTTCTGATAGTTTACTTAGAAAAGTTCTTTCAACAACTCAGGGTTCTGTACTGAAAAAATACAATAGAAACAAATTTATGAGAATGAGGAATCATAATTTATCTACTGATAAGAAAACATTTATTAAAATTCAAACATCACAATTTCTTAATTCTGTTGTTCATCTATTTTTCTGTCTTTGATTTAGGCTATAAAACGTTCTTAACAATAAATAAACTCGTATTTTAATCCTCTTTTTCAGAAAAAATGCCCTTTTGGAATCAATAATTAAACTACTGAACCCTAATTTAAGGATATTTCAAGGAAAATAATACACCCATGTTAAAGTGGGCGATGGTCAATTCCGTCGCAGCTACCTGTGTACCGCCCCCCACTACGCGGCTTCCTCTCACACCGTCGAGCTGCTGCCACTGAGCTTGGTCAGCGGGGGGCCTTTGTTCACACACAAACCATATTAAACCCGTTACGATGGGGAAATGATGTCCTTAATTTGAGAAAGAACCCTTACGTAATTTATGGATGAACCCAATATAAAGTGCGTAAAGATAATAAATTTTGTTATTCTTTGCCCGATGGAGTAAACAGTTTCTAATTCTGTTTTTATTCCAACACTTACTTTTTAATCTCATCTTGCCTCATTTCTATTATAACTATACCTATACAATCGCACTATAATAATTCTTATAAACGTCGTTCAGAGCTGATTAATAAACCGTAGCCGACTTAGCCGGTGCGATGACGGGCCTGGAGGCGAGGATGAGTAGAAAAAGAAAGACACGGCAAGGGAGAAGAAATCGTGTCGAAGATGAAAAGAATGAAAAGAACGTGGTTGTGAGAGAGTGGGATCGAGTGAGGGTGAGAGGATAGTGGGAGAGTGAGAGAGAGATCTCTGGGAAGAGGGCTGAGGGTTGGTGAGAAAAAGGGTGGGCATCTTGGTTGGAGAGAAAAAGAGAGAGAGATAGATAGAGTAAGGAAAAGAGAGAAAAACAGTGAGAGAAAGAGAGTGAGAGAAGAAAAGTGAGAGAGAGTGAGAGACGAAAAGTGATCGAAAGAAAGTGTGAGAGAGAAGATAAGCAGGGAAAGCTAGAAAGAGACAGCAGAGAAAAAGACAGGAGAGACAGGGAGATGTAGGATAGTGCCTAATACTTGAAATACACACACACGCACACCCGCTGAGAAAGAGAGTGTAAACCTACGAGGGGGTTGTTTCTGTGAGAGAGGGAGCTAGCGAATGGAGGGAGAGGAAAGAAGGAAGGATGAGAGAGTGGGAATGAGGTACGTATTCAGGTGGGGGTTGGCCTGCGTGTAAGCACAATCCCGCCAGTTCCTCGCGAAAGCTCGAGCTGGCCGGGTCGGCCCTTTTCAGTGGCCGTAGTGCGGTGGCACCGATAAAAAGCTTATGGTTTTTGTACTCCTCTCTCCAAGGTGCAGCGAATCCTTCCGGATATCGAATTCAGTGCTTGAAAATATTTCGTATACTGTGCGTGTGAGGTGCTTTCCTGTTCAAAAAGCCTGGAGGGTGAAAAAAAGGAGTCACGGTGTTCGCGGCCTACTAACCTGACCTTGGGTCGGCCAGACCAGGTGAGTCCCTTACCCCTTGAGTTTTAGACAGCACGGACATTCATAACCTCTTGTCTCAGACTCTTAGATCTTTGAGCTTTCGAGAATGGATGCGCATGGTTGGTGTCTGCTTGTGTGTGGCCTTATACGTGCGGATTGTACGTTCCACACACACACAAACACAAACAGAGCAAAAAGCAACATGCAGGAGAGTAACTAACTACACATGGCACGTCAAGTCGTCAACTGATTCTGGGAATATTGGCTCTGTATACGATTCGAACGAGACTGGATTACTAATTCGGTTGTCGGAAGGTTGTCGATATTGTATTATGGGTTGACCAATTTTTGGGAACTGAGTTCATTATACTGGGTATAAATTATTTAGATGAAAATGGCCTTTTCTGGGAAAGGATCTCTTTGGTGCTGGCTTATTATTTTTAGGTGTTCCCTAGGGTGGTCCAAAAACGCATTGGAAATTTATTTTTTGCTTCGGATTTTCGTACTTATCGCCACCAAATTTGCCAGAATCCGCACAAAAAATAAATTACTTTTTTAATATTAAGAGGTTCCGCAAACTCATGAAACTCCACAGTTATTTTCCCTAGAATACGAATCAAAAATTACTTTTTAAGTATCACTCACGTAAGTGTGTTTATAGGGTCACAAAAACAGCCAAAAGAGAAATATAGGATTTTCCAAGTTTTTGGCGCTAATTATGATTTTTTTAAACACAAATTGTTTTTTAATGCATTAAATACTACTTTATTCTGATCACTATGTGTTTAAATTAATTTTTTGAAAGAAGTTATTATTGTTTTTAACAGTTTTTTCTTAGAATAGAGAGATTAAACAAACAGAATTGTTTAAACAAATCATTATTGTTAGTTAGTCGATAAAGTTAGAAAGTCACTATTTTTCCGAATTTTTCAACTTTCTTTGAACTATTCAGTTATAGCAAGACAATAAGCAATTACGTTTGGCAGAAATAATTGTTTAAATAATTTGGAATTATTTATAGTAATATTCTTTGAGAAGAATACTATAAAGTTGCAGTTTATTCTAAAAATTTCCACTTTTTGTCCACTTTTCAGTTAGAGTGAGCTAATAGTCGATTCAACTTAAGAAGAATAATTGTTTAAACAATTTATTATTTTTAAAAATGATATTCTTTTTAAATTATGAAAGAAAATGGCTTTTTTTTTAAAGATTTAACATTTGATCTACTTTTTACTTAGAGCCAAATTAAAATTAAAGAAATTTAAGAAAAATAATTATTTAAACAAATTATCTTTGTTTATGCCTATATTTTCCTATGGTAATGCTTCGTAGTTGCGGCTTTTTCTCAAATTGTCCACATTTTAATTAGAGTGAAGTAATAATTAATTAAATTTTAAAATCTTGATTGTTCAGGCAATTTAACATTATTTTTAATAATATTCTTTTCTAATAATGGAAGAAAGTTGCGTTTTTTAAGTATTCAACTTTTTGTCCACTTTTCAGTTAGAACGACGTGAAAATTAATTAAATTTCACCAAAATAATTGTTTAAACAAATTATAAATGTTTATAAGTACCTTTTCCTGTGGTAATGCTACATAGTTACGCCTTTTTCCGAAATTTTCCACTTATTGTTAACCTTTTCTTTAGAGTGAGATAATAATTAATTCAAGTTAAGAAACATAATTGTTTGAACAATTTGCCATTCTTAAAAATAATATTATCTTTAAATTATGTTAAAAAGGCATGGTTTTTCTGAAATACTCAACTTTTTTTCAATTTTTACTTAAAGCAAGGTAAAATTTCGAAAAATTTTACAAAATAATTCTTTAAACTAATAGTTATTGTTTATAAATTTCTTCTCCTATGGTAATGCTAGTTACTTGCGATTTTTATCAAATTTTCCATTTATTGTAAATTTTTCACTAAGTAAGGAAATACTGAATGCAAGTTTAAATACGCAAGTGTTTAAAAATTTATTATTGTTCAGAACTTTCTTCTCTTAGCATATTGCTAGAAAATTGCGGTTTCTTCGGAAAAAATATTTTTCCTAAATAATAATAAACTGTTTAAACAATTATTTCTGTTAACTTGAATTGATTCTTGCCTTAATCTAACTAAAAAGTTGAAAATAATTTCAAAAATTTGGAAAACCCCGTAACTTTCTATCTCTATTCTAAGAGAAAATTGCTACCAGTAATAATTAATTGTTAAAGTTAAAAATCTCAAGTCTTCAGGAAAAATACACCTTTCAGCACTTTTTTTTCGTTTTTTGTCAAAAATTATTATTAGTCTTCTATTGGATTAATTATCAATACTTTATAAGTAATCTTCAATTATTTAACCCTTAACGATCACCCGGCAACCCCCATGAAAGTTTAACACGTATTTCCCAAAAGAAAAAAAAGAGTTTTTAGTAAATTATGTACAGAATTGTCAATACTGATGGTATCAAGTTGTACCTTATTTTTCCTCTTCACAATTAGTCATAGAATACAAATAAAAAATTTCTTTTTGAATAACATCCCACAAGCCTGTTTTAAGGGGTCCTGAAAAAATCCCATAAGGTAAAAAATTGGATTTTGCGAGATTTTGGGGATAATCCTAATTTTGTTGCGGTTTCATTTATTAAAAATTGTTTCTAATGTATACAATGTTCTTTTCTACTAATAATCAGATATTAAAAAAATTTTTTTTTTAAATTTATTATTATTTATAACAATATTCTCTTAGAATAATGCTAAAAAGTTTAAGTGTTTACTGAACATTCCAACCATTCTTGAACTTTTCTCTTACATTGAGGTAATAATTAATCAAAGCTAACAAACTATCTTATCTCAAAGTAATGTTAGAACATGCTTTTTAGTTATGAAGAAATAAAAAAAAACATCAAAGAGAATCATTTTTTAAATAGTAATCAATTTTTTCACAATTAAATAATTTGTCTATTTCCGTAATGTTTAAAAAATAATAATTTAAAGAAAAAGGCTACCTTGCTGTAGAGAGTTTAATAAAATGATTCTCTGTTTATGTTTATTTATTTATTGCTTATATGCAAAAAGCCAAAGAAAAGTTGAAACCTTCAGAAAAAACTGCAACTTTCCAACATTATTCTAAGAGAAGATACTTATAAGCAGTATTAATTTTTTTAAATAATTATGTGTGTTGACTATAACGAAATATTCCGAGTACATCGCTCTAAGTCAAAAGTTAAAAAAAGTTTGAATTCCGAAAAGAAACCACAGCACTCTAGCATTGTTATGAAAAAATAATTTTATAAATAATATTAAATTGTTTAAGCTGTGATTATTGTCAACTTTGATTTAGGATTTACTCGCTCTAAGTGAAAAGTTGAAAAATTTAGAAAAAACCGCCACTTTCTACATCTATTATAAGAGGAAATTTCTGTAAACAATAATAAATTGTTTAAAACAATTTATTGAAATTTCATTATCAGGAGAAAAAAAAAAAATTTAAGAACTTTATATAATTCTTGCTAAAGACACTCGATACGCCTGATATTGACGATTCTGTCCAAAATCTACATACAAGTATTTTTTTCTTATGCGAAATACCTGTTAAACTTCATGGGGCTGACCAAACCTCAAAATAACAACTTTTGTTCAAAATAAAAAAATTATTATGATTTATGGGTCGACGAATTTTTGGGAATTGAGTTCGTGATGCTAGGTATAAATCATTCAGATAAAGAGAAGGCTTTTTCCGGGAAGGGATCTTTGGTGGCTTATGATTTTGAGATATATTCAGTTATTGGATTCGGAATATTTTCAATAATAATTATGGATTGATGATTGATGATACGTAGTACGTATCGTAAAATGGAGCTAAGTCGCTCGTTTTTTAGATTTTTTTCAAAAAAGTCCAAGAAGATATTCAAATTAGATATTGATGCTTCCAATAAATAATATCTATCTGACCCTATTTGCTACTATAAAGCGGAAAATACATTTAGTAAATAAACAACTCTTTGTCATCCCTTAAAAAAGCTGCTTCACCCCGCACTGTGAGGCTTATTCGCTCACTCATTAAAAAAATTAGTCGAAGTAGACGCGATGCGTCTACAAAAGAGGTTCGAGATTTGTTAAGTCCCTTCCTCTACTACCCATCTCTACTAGGGATAAGAAGGATAGGGTAAGGGGTAAAGTTGTAAAGCGTACGGGGTAAAGTTCCGGGGTAAAGTTGGTTATATAGTCAAGTCGCCTAAAGTATGGGGTAAAGTCGGCAGTAGTACGGGGTTTATTCAGGTAGGATACGGGGTGAAGATAGAAGTTACGGGGTAAAGTAGGATATGTTAAGGGGCCAAGTCGGTGATAGTGCGGCTAAACTCGGGTAGGGGTAAATTAGGCTCTGGTACAGGTTAAAGTTATTTCGGTGACGGGGTAAAGTTGGTTAGGGTACGGGGTGAAAATAGAAGATACGGTGTAAAGTAGGGTATGGTAAGGGGTAAAGTCGGTGAGAGTAGGGCTAAACTCAGGTAGGGGTATATTAGGCTCGGGTACAAGTTAAAGTTATTTAGGGCACGAGGTAAAGTTATCTAGATTACAGGGTACAGTCGGCTATGGTACGCAGTAAAGTCACCTAAGGTACGCGGGTAAATTAGGCTCGGGTACAGGTACAAGTTCAAGTTATTTAGGTTACGAGGTTAAGTTATCTAGGTTACGGGGTTAATTCAGCTTGGGTAAGGAATAAAGTCGCCTAAGGCATGGGGTAAAGTATGATATGGTAAAGGGTAAAGTTGGAAAGAGTTCGGGGTAAAGTCGGCTATGGTAAAGTCTTCATGGTAAGTTAGATTCAGATACGAGGTGAAGTCGTCCAAAGTATGGGGTAAAGTCGGAAGGAGTACGGATTCAAGTTGGGAAGGATACGGGGTAAAGTCGGGTAGGGTACGGGGTAAATTAGACTCGGGTACAATATAAAGTTATTTAGGTTACGGGGTAAAGTCGGTTAGGGTATGGGGTAAAGTCCTTACGGTTACGGGTTAAAGGTTGAAGGGTACTTCGGTACCTAAAAAATACAAACCGCGGACTCACCGCACGAATTTTCAACCAAGAAGTATTTTTCAGTTGATAGAGAAAAAAAGTCATAAAAATATTGAATTTTCAACAAAAAAAGGCTTTGAATAATTTTTAACCAAGAAGATTAGTTTTTTTTTTATAAAAAAGGATGAATATTATCAAATTACATAAATTGTCAACTAAATACTCTAAACAATGTATGTGATGTTAGTCTAAATTTCATTTGATTAATTTTTAGTTGAAATTTTTTTATTTCTAAACTGTCTGAACTTAAAATTTAAATTTTTACACTAAACAGATCAATTGTTGACCAAAAATTTAATTCTCAAGTTTCAATTCAGGAGAATTAATTTTCAACAAATAAATGAATTCTTTACAAAATAGTTGAATTTTCAGCCGAAAATGTACTTTTTACCACAAAAATGGGAATTTTCAACCAAAATTATGAATCTTGAACTAAAAAAGTGAAATTTTAAGAAAGTGGTTTCAAGTTTAAACAAAGAAATACAATTTTCAACCTAAAAAGATAAATTTTCAAGAAAAAGTGCAATAATTTATATTTAAACAAAAAAAGATTTTGCTAAATTTTGTACCAAATATGGTATTTTCAAGCCAAAAAGACGAATTTTCTACAAAACGGTTGAATTTTCAAGCCGGCAATTTGAATTTCAATTAAAAAATTTCATTTACAACCCATAAGTTAAACTTTCAACAAAATAGTTGAATTTTTACTTAAAAATGTACTTTTTCAAAGAAAAAGCAATTATCAACTACGATTATGAATATTTAACTACAAAAAAATGAACTTTTGAGAAAGTAGTTAACTTAAACAGATGAATTTTGAGCGAAAAATGTAATTGAATTTAAAGAAATATAATTTTAACAATAAGATTTTTTTAACGGTAGGATTTACCCAACAAAATACTTGATTTGCAGCAAAGGAACTGATTTTCTACTAAAAAAAGTTAAATTTTCAATAAAAAAATTACTTTTTAAACTAACAGAAAGGAAATCTTTAACTGAAATTATAAATCTTCACTAGAAAAATGTTATAGTTTATATTTCAATAAAAAATATTTTAATCAAAAATAAAGAACGGTTGGTTTTACTCAGCAAAGACGAATTTCTAACAAAATACATAAATTTTCAACTAAATTGTGAAATATTCGAGCCTAGGCTTTAAAATATTCTTAAGCTCTTCCATCATTTAAAAATTCCTAAATATCTTTTAAACAGGCTAGAATTATTCCTAAAATTGTCTTAAGATCTTCCGAATTCGATTTAAACTATTTTGGAAATCTTCTTTATTGTTTTAAAATATTTTTAATAATTCGCTCAAAATTAATTTGTCAACAAATACAAAAATCACTTAATAATTCTCCAAAATCTAAAAAGCAGTTTTTGATTATCATTAAATCTTTCAGAATCTATAAAAAAAACTTCAAACTTTATTTAAATCTTTAAAAAATCTATAATTTGTTGTAAATTTTTGTTGTAAATTGCAAAATTTATTTCTTTAAAATGTTTTGAAATCTTGTCAAGATTTAAATTAGTTTCGTATTTTTTCAAAACTTCTTAATATCTTTTAAAATCAATTGAAATATTCATAAAATTTTTTAAAAGACCGAAAAATTTAAAAAATATAATATTTCGAAATCTTCAAAGCTTAAAATAAAAGCTGAATTATTTAAAAATTATGCTCGAAGCTGGAAAATGTACTATATTTCATAATAAGACGGTTCTCTGAAGGCCAACTTAATTTTCATAAAATTTTCATAAATTTTACGTAATCTCTAGAGATTCATTTGGAATTATCCTTTTAGATATTTTAAAGGTTAGTGGGCTTCCCATTTTCCATTCATTCGTGCATAATTGCGTAGGTACGATTCTATTATCTGCATTGACAAAAGTTTTAATAACTTCCTATAGAATGAAATTTCATTAAAAATTTTTTATATTCTCGAACTTGTTTGCGAAACTGACATATATAAAGTGTGCAGATATGGAACTTGAAAAAATTTAGACAATATTTATTTGAAAGATAAAGAAAACTAAGAAGGAACAATTTCATTTGCATTATTTAAAAAAAATTATTTTATTTATTATTTTTTATAATTAAATTGAAATACAGAAGAAAATTGAAAATTCATAAAAAATTTAAGTTAAATTAAAAAAGAATCAAGTGAATTGAAATCAGTTCAACAATATTTTTTGTAAATTCATTAAATTTGGAATTAATGAATAAAAACTTCAAGGGAATTCAAAAGAATTGAGCAAAACTCCTAAGAATTCAAGGTAAGTTTTAAAGACTTCCAGGATCCATTAAAAAATAATATATTGGATTCGGACCAAACAATTCTAAATGAATTCGAATTAATTAAAAAAAAATCAGCGAAATGGTAGTGAATAGATTTAATGACAAATCCAACAGAATTGCCTTGCATTGAAATTATTTAAAAAAATTAAAAACCAACGAATTTAATCAAATTTGAGTGAATTTAGAGAAGTTTAAGGGAAATTAGAAGAATTCTATCAAATTTATAAAAAATCAAGGTGAATACAAAAAATCAAGTGAATTGAAAACAATTTAAAAAAAATTTAAAAACTCATTAAACTTTATAAACCTCGAATAAATTAAAAAAAATTCGATGAAATTCTTACGAATTTAAGCTAAGTCTAAAATACTATAGGGTCCATTAAAAAAAAGATTTAATCTATCGAGTTGAGTAGAATAGATGGAATTTAGAAGAATACTGGAAGAAATATTTTAAAAATTTGCATCGAATTGAAAGAAATTTTTGTAAACAAAATTCCGAGAAAATTCAACAGAATTTAAGGGAAATTAAAAAAAATGTTTAAAATAAGAATCCAACAAATTAAATAAAATATCAGTGAACTTAGAGAAATTTAAGGAGCATGAGATGAATTCGATGAAATTAATAGAAATTTAGGGCGAATTAACAACGATTCAAGCGAATTTAAAACAATTCAAAAATATTTTACGAAAACAAATTGAATTCATTAAATGTGTAATTAATTGAGAAAAATAAAAGGGAAACTTTAATGAATGAAAAAATGAAATGAAAAAAAATTGAATGAATTCAGAAGAATTAAATGGAATTCAAGAGAGTCTGATAAAATTGATAAGAATTTGAAAAAAAATTTTAGAATAAAAAATGTACCATCGAATTCGGTGAAATGTGCTTGAACAGAATCCACGACAAATTCAAGAGAATTTTATTGAAATAAAAAAATAAAATGATTAAAAAAACCAACGAATTAAATAAAATTTAAACGAATTTAGAGAAATTTAAGGAAAATGAGAAGAATTCGATGAAAGAGCATAAAAAAATGCAAGATAAATTGAAAAAAATGTCAAGTGAATTGAAAATAATTCAAAAATATTTTTAAAAATTCATTCTATTTATTAAATTTGCAATGAATAGGAAAAAATGAAATAAACTTCAAAAGAATTTGATTAATTGCCTTAAAAAAAATCCTGCGGAAAGAATAGAATTAAGTAAATTTAGAGGAATTCAACAAAATTCAGGGCAAATTAAATAAATTTAAGAGAATCCTAAGGAGTTAAAAATAATTCAGGATAAACTAATAAGAATTTATAGGTAATTCTAAATTAATTTAAATTAATAAAAAAGTGTTGTGTTGTTTTCAATAAAATTGGCGTGACTTTAGAAGATTTAAAGGGAATTAAAATTGAAATTTAGATAAATGGAAGTAAATAGAATTAGTAAATAAGAATCTGATGAAATATATAAGAATCAAAGGTGAATTTAAAAGTCTTCAATATGAATTAGAAAAAAATGTAATCCAATCAGATTGATTGAATGCAGTTGATTTCAAGGTAATTTGAAATAATTACGGATTGTTTTTTTTAAGTGACTGTAGTGACTTTATTATTAAAAAATGACTAAAAAGAGATTTTTGAAAAAAGTAACTGCAAGTGACTTAAGTGAATGTGTGTATATATATATACATAAGTGTTTATTATTTTCCTTAGTATGTATTTCTGTTATATGTTTTTAATATATAAAAGTAACTAGGAAAGTAACGATAGTTAATTGTTTTGAAACCGTACTGGTAGTTACTTTTTGGCATCGTAAAAACAGTTACTTTTTTCAAGAACAACTAAGAATAATTTGAATTTCAAAACAGCAACGATAATTGTAACTAGTTACTTTTTTCGGATTTATAAACGGTAAAGATAATGTTCCTTTTAAAAAGTAACTTACCCATCATTGGCTTAATTATAATTATGCAAATGCTTGCAGCTATCGAAATTTATTGGATTTTGCCGAATGCCGATACAGCAAGCATCATTAAAGTTTCATTATTTCCATTAGTACAAATTTTGCGATAATTTACTGCAATAACCGAAGGTAATACGATATCTGATCAGAATTAGAATTATTTTTGAATATCAGGGAAGTGTCGCACTGGACATTTTTTATATTGTATTTGTATTGTATTTTTGTTTTAAATTAAAATTATTTGTTAAGAGTTTTGATTCAGAAAAAGTACGCAACTTTGATCAAAACTTCTTATTTTTAATAGACAGTTATACTGAAAGAAAAATGATGTGGGGATGAGGAAAGAAGAAGGAAGCACGTGCATGCCGTTGCTCCTAGTTTTGTACAAACTCGCTGCACGATAATGGCCTTTTGTGTCCGGCCATTCGTGGAGTTCTACTACTTTGATTTAAGGATCGCTCCAGACCGCAACGGATTATTTATTGAGCGAGATTTCAGTAATAGGAGTTTGAATCGTATTTTTTTACATTTCATATAATTAATGACAAATCATTTTTTTTTCTTTAAAAGAAATATTTATCAAGCTAAATAGTCGGAAGCTTTTAACCAAAAATATGCATTTTCAACAAAAAATGTAATTGTTAATTTTGAACAAAAAAAGTTCATTTTCAACTAAGCAGTTATATTTTGATTAAAAAAAGATGAACATTCTACAAAAAAAATTTTTTTTCATCGAATAGCTTGAATCTTGAAAAAATAGTTGAATTTTCCAGCCAAAAAGCTTTTAACGAAACAGTTCAATTTCGAACCAAATATTTAAATTTTCAACCCAAAAGATGAATTT
>JAWWLR010000158.1:54982407-54994180 GCA_035041075.1 Acraspis erinacei | reverse complement strand
GAGGCCCTTAACCCCCCCCCCCCATGACAATTTTTTGGACTATTCTTCACTTTTTTATTTTTTACTGGGAAATGGGGAAAAATTATTTAAAATATTGACCTATGAACGATTGCAAAAGATTATGTATAATAATCTTCATATTTATTCACTCTCTTTGTCATGATCGAAGTTCCTGAACTCTTGATTTTAATCAGTCAAAAGTGACGATGGAAAAATCAGTAAAGTTGATTCACTGATGCAATCAGTCACTTTAAATGAGAAAAGGTCAATTCTCAACAAAAAATTGTCTAGATAAATTTTCTATTAACAGGATTAATTTTTAATAACTAATAGGAATTTGAAACAAGCGATTCCAAGTTTTAACAAAAGAGATTAATTTTCAAGTAAAATGATTAATAATTTTAAACAAGACCCAATCAATTTTTAACAAAGTATTCCAACGGTCAACCAAGTAGTTGAAGGTTGAACCAAAAAAGATTTTTTTCTACCAAAAAGATATATTTTCAAATAAAAAATATTACTTTTCAACCAAATATTTTATTTTTAATTAAAAAGATCAATATTAAACTAAAGGGATGAATTTTCAAATATAATTGAAATGAAAGATCCAAGCATCGACAACTGTCATTTGATTATTGTGAATTCTCTTTTGTTAAATCTCTTCCCGCTTTAACGAACACATTCTCATCATCTTCCTATCTAAAAACGATTAATTTAGTCTGTTCATTTTAGTTCGTACCTTGTGTTTTTTTACGATTAAAACAAAAAATGCGTATCCTATCAAACATTATTAATGAAAACTTTGAATGAGCTTTCACTATTTTTTGCAAGAGCAACGTTTGTCTATTTATTTTTTTCATAGCTTATGCCCTTTTTCAAAACATTAATTTTTTATTTTTAATGTAATTTTTTACGAATAAAAGCAAAAACTATGCATCATATCGAAAAGTGATTAATTACAAATTTGTGGATATTTTTAGGGCGCGCAATTTTAGTTAATTCATTTTTTTCGTATCTTGCCTATATTGGCCGTAAAATGTAATTTTTGAGTTTTCGTTATCTTTTGTATGATCAAAATTTGAACTTTCAACTTTTCGACAATATTCGAAAACTTGTCAAGATAATCTTGCCGGGCTTTAAAGAATAAACATTTTTATTCTCTCGATTTTTTTTATATCATCGCGTTTGGCTTATAATGTTCATTTTGGTTTGCTTTTGTGGATTTTGAAAATTATATAACACAGCTATAAAACATGGAATTTTCAACAAACTACTTACATTTTCGAAGGAATTGATGAGTTGTCCACCAAAAATTACGAATTTTCAACGCAATAGTTGGATCCTCAACCAAACAGTTGATCTTTTAACTAAAGAAGATCACTTTTTGTCCAAAAATTAAATAGTTTAAATTTCAATTAACAAAATTAATTTTCAATACAAGAAAAAAAAGATTATTACTCTTTTAAAAGACAAATTTTCCATAAAATAAATTTTTTTATCAAGAAAAAAGATCAAAACTTGGAACTTTCAGCCGAAAAATTGAGTAGGTCAGTAATTTCATTTAGAAAAATTTTTACACCATAAAAGAAAAGAATTTTTAACTAAAATAATTAATTTTTTTAACAACAACAAGAATAATTTTTAACAAAATAGTTTGATTTTCAACCAAGTAGTTAAATTTGCAACTAAAAAATATAAATCTTCAACGAAAAAGTATGTATTTTCTGCCAATAAAATCGAATTATTCAAATTAGTAAAATTTACTGACCGAATCAGTTATTTCGAATGATCTGAACTGTAACTGTTATTGATCCGTAACTTTCACAAATTAAATGAGTTATTTTGATTGCTCTAATGCGTAACTTTGAATTTTGTTAAACATTTATCTTATAGTTTGAAGATTGAACTATTTTTTCGAAAAATCGTTTTTTTTTGTTTGATATTAAACTTTCAACTGAAAATTTAACTGTTGCATTATTTTTGAAAAATTTATATTCTTCAGATAAAAATTAATATATTTTTTTGTAAATTCATTATTTTGGTAAAAATTAATCTTTCGGATGGGAAATTTCATCAATAAGATAAAATTTGAACTAATTTGCGAAAAACTTATTTTATGGGTTGTAGATCCATCACTTTGGTTTAATATTGAATTATGTGCTTACAAATTAATTTTGTTTTTGAAAATAAATGGTTTCAACTGCAAATTTAACTATTACATTTTTTCTTGACCATTGATTGTTTTTAGTTTAAAATTCAACAATTTCATTGAAAATTAACTGTTTTGTTAATAATTTATATTTTCGAGTTAAAAGGTCAAGATAATTCGCCCTTATAATCTTAAAATTCAAGAATTTGTGTAAAGTTTTTTCTCTTTTGTATCCAAAATCTTTTCTGGTCAAAAATTTGAGTCTTTTGTTGCAAATTCATCGCTTGGTAGAAAATTAGTATTTTTGGTTGACTTTAACTTTCTTTTATTGAAATTTATAATCTTTTTGACTGAAATAGCACAAATCCCATTTTTGCATATATTCGAATGTTTTTTATTTTAAATTGAAATATTTTCTTTGTTAAAATATTAACTATTATATTTCTCGTTAAGAGTCAACCTTTTTTGTATCCAAAATTGAAATACTTGATTGAAAATTAAACTATTTTGTTGAAAAGTTAATTGTTGTGTTACAAACTAAATTATTTTGTGAAAATCTAATTATTTTCTTGCAAATTTAAACGTTTTGTTGAACATTTATTTATTTGAACTGTCATCTTAAAATTTTTTAAGTTTTTATTTTTTTATTTTAAGACCCTACTTTAGAAGAGTAGGAAAACCCTTATCAGAAAGTTTTCGAAATTCACTTATGATTACAATCACTCTTCCGAAATGTTATTTCCTTAGAAGCATTCTTTGATTGAACTAAATGTAAAAAATTGTATGTACTTAATTTTTTTATCAGAAAGGGAATGAAAGCTCTATAAAGAAGGGAGAAGAAAATCGATTAGAAATGCTGCACATTGAATCATCAATCACAAGGAGATGAGATGAGTAATAATGAAAGCTATGAAAAAAAAATTCTAAGGGAAGTAGATTCAGTGATGGGAAATATCGATTGATGAGACAGTCAAGATACTAAGAATACGAATCCAATTCTTCCAAAAAAGTGAGCAAATAAGTAAAAAAAAAACTAGGAACTTGAACTGAGACAGTGTATTTTCGCGATTTTTTTTTGGGACAGGGGATTTTAGTTTTAAAGGAATCATAATTTCGAGGTAAAACTGGAAATTTTTGTTAAGAATTTTAATTGTAATTTTATGTTAATTTCAGAACAAGAAATTTCATTAAGAATTATCTTTTTTACTTTAGGTCTTTTGATAAAGAACTATAAATCTGTTTTAGAAGGAGGGAATTAAAACAATTCCTGTTTAAAATCAGAATTTATCACTATTGGGATCTTCTAATCGTCAGATTTTGATACTTCCATGTTCCAAATCATAATTGTGTTTGAATTTAGAAATTATTTTGTTTTGAAAATAAAAAATTGCCCTGATTTTAAACTTTCCTTTTCTAAATTTTAGAAAAAAAGAATTTCTGTGAGTCAGAATTATCATAAAAAAATTCTTAAAGTTTAGACACCGAATTTACGCAAAGAATTATTATTTCACTTGGAAAAGTAAATTTTTCACCTATAACAGGAATTTTTGAAAATAATTTTTATTTTGATTTAGAAGGAGGAAATTAAAAATAAAACCTGCTCAGGTTCAGAATTATAAATCTTTTCAAAAATTCCATGTTTTAAAATGGAAGTCTTTTAAATTGTTTTAAATGTTTTTAAGTATTCAAAGTAGTTTACTAAACTGTTTCTTGGAAGGGCTCGTACTTTTTGGCTTTTAATTTTCAAGCTTTCTGCTTGAAACTTTGGAAAAGGTTTGTGAAAAGTATATATTTTTTTAAGTTTGAGGATAAAATATTTTGGAAAAATCCAGTTTCCCGTTTTGATCCCTTTTTCAAAGAAATCCTCTTCCTCGCCCTGTTTCCAAGAAACATCCCCTTTAACGTGTTTCTCGCTTACATACGAACTAAAATCAACTAAAATTTTCATATTTTTCGTTGAGAGTAATTTATTTTTAATTGAAAGGTGTACTATTATATTTTCGGCTCAGAATTGATCTCTTTTGGAGAAAAATTCTACTTTTTGCTTGAAAACTTAATTATTTTTTCGAAAATTCAACTATTTGGTTAAAAAATAATCTATTTGATATAAAATTCAAATTTAGTCGAATCTAGATTTATTGATTCTGGACTCAATTCATGTATTATAAGTTAAACTAAACTGTCCAAAAGTTATTTGATTGGTTAAAGATTTAACCATTTTGTTAAAAATTCATTTGTTTAGTTAACAATAATTAGATATCTAATTTAAAAATTTACCTATTTCATTTTTAGCTGAATTTTACAGTTTTTTTAGTTGAAAATTCAATTATTACTATTAATTATTACACTTTATTAGTTGAAAATTGGACTAGTGGATTAAAATCTTGAACTAATTTGTTAAAAATTGATTTTTTAAAATGAAAGTATAACGATTTTGTTCCAAATTCGTTTTTGTTTTCGTGGAAAATTAATTTATTTTATTAAAAAAAGTCTTTTGTCGATTGACTTTAACTGTTTTGATTTAAAATACAAATTTTCATGTTTGAAATATAAACTATAACATTTTTTGTTAAGAATTAATATTTTTTTGGTATAAAATTCAACTATTTGGTTGAGGGTTACACTACTCTGATAAAAGTTCTTTTTTTTTGTTAAAAATTAATTTTTATTATCTGAAAATTTGTTGAAATTTTTTGTTTAGAATTAATCATTTTTAGTTGAAAATTCAACTATTAAATTTTTGCATTGAGAATTCATCTGGGTTGGTTAAACAATCAAATACTTGCTTGAAAGTTAAGAATTAATTTTATTCCATTCAAATTGAATTATTTTGTTGAAAATTCCTTTTTTTTTTAATTAATTGTTTTCAACCGGCAATTTAACTAATGAACTTGTAATTGAAAATTGATAGTTTTTAATTGAAAATGCAAATATTCAAGTTTAAATTTCCCTCTCACTTGATTGAACAATCTTTCTTGTTTGAGGATTTAACTATTGTTTTGAAACATTGTCTTTTTTATCTAATTAAAGTGTCTTCGATTAAAAATCAACATTGTTTTGAGTTTAAAACTTAACTTCTTGGTTGAAAGTTGAACCACTTTGTAAAAATTTATTTTTTTCATTAAAGTTTCATCTTTTTTGTTGAAAATTTGTCTCTTATAGTTGAATCAAGCTATCTTTTATTTAAAATTATAATTTTTTGTTGAAATATTAACGATTTTTATATATTTTTTGATAATAATTTATCTTTTTTGGTTGAAAGATACTAAAATTATTTCGCACATTCGCCTTTTTCCGTTAAACGCAACTGTTTTTTTTATGTAAAATTAAAATATTTTTTTTGTGGAAATATCAACTACTATATTTTTCGTTGAGAATTTTTGTCGCAGGTTTATTACTTTATTGAGTTGAAAATTCAATTATTTTGCAGAAAATTGAACTGTTTTGTTGAAAATTCGTCTTTCTTTCGTCTAAAATTCAATTTCGGCCTTTGAATTAAAAATTCAAATATCTTTTAAATATTCTTCTTTTTGAGTTAAAAATTCAACTGTTTCATTAAAAATACAATTGTTTTTTATTGAAGTTTAATTTTTTTTTCAAGATGCAACCATTTGGTTTGAAGTTGAAATTAATGGGTTAAAAATTTAATTATTATAATTGTAAATTCGACAGTTTGGTTGCAAGGCAACTATTTTATTAAAAATTAGAGTAATTATTGTAAAATCCCTTTGTCTGGCAGTGCATCTGTTTGGTTAATAAATGTTGTTTAAAAAGAAAATTGAGCTTTTTGTTTGAAAATCATGTTTTTAAGTGAAAAATTCAACTGTGTGTTAATAAAAACCCTTGTTCTGTTGAAAATTTGATTATTTTGTTTAAAATAAAATTATTTTATTCAAAAGTAATTTTTATATTCGAAAATTAAAAGGCTTTGTTGAAAATTCGTCGTTTTGGTTTGGAATTTAATCTTTTTTGGATTGAAAATTTATCTTTTCGTGTTGAAAAGTCAATCTTTTTCTGGAACATTTTACTTTTTAGATTGAAAACTCAACTCATTTGTTAAAAGTTTGTCTCTTTTTGGTAGAAAATTATTTTTTTGTTGCTAAAATATCAAATATTTCAATTTCTGTTCAAATTGAATCATTTTTTGTAGAATTCAAATGTCTTTTAAAATTGTTTAAATTTTCGGTTGAAGCTAACTTTTTCGTTGAAAATTCGTCTTTTTGGATAGAAAATTCGTTCTTTGAAATTTAAAATTCATCTATTTTGGTAAAAAAATTTAAATATTCCATTTATTATAAAAATTTATATTTTTCACATGAAAATTGAACTACTTGATTGAAAGTTTAAGTGTTAAATTCAAATCTTTTTCAGGATTAATTATTTTGAAGAAAATTCAACTAATTTTTTAGTTATAATTTTTTTAATCAAGATCTCAATGTTTTTGTGGAAAACATGTATTTTTTTGCTTCAAAGCTCAATAATTTGGTTAAAAATTTATCGGATATAAAAGTTAACTTTTCTCTAAAGAATTCTACTACTTTTCATCTTTAAAAATTAAGACTTTTCTTGAAAAGTCATGTCTTGGTGTAAAATATTATGTATAATTTGTTGCGCTATGTATAAACTATTGATAATTTTCTTATCTCGAATTGTACCTGTATAAATTGCATTTAAGAGATTTTCCCCTCCATTATTCCCCTAGTTTCATGAAAAATTAGCCATTTCCCTTAATTTTAGAGCAATTAAAATCTAAAATCTTCATGGGTAATTTTTCAGAAATCAAAACAACTGAAAAGTTATTTTCAGGCAGATTCGTAGCACGTTGTTTTTTTTTTTAAATCAAACCCAAGAAACGTAAGCGATTTTGGAAAAATTAGTAGGGTGTAAAGCATAAGAAAGGAAAATAAAGGGACCAAGATTTCTGATGAAAGTCCTCCTCTTCTATGTTTCAGATCCCTGGTGCTTTGTCCCGGGTGCGGTTAAGGTAAGTAATCGTGCTAGTCGAAGATAAATTTCCTCCTATCTCTATTCGCAGTGTCGATTTTCCTGTAAGACCACTGTGCAAGTAGATATTGTCGAGGAAAATCCTGCCTTGGTGGCATACCAGCATAGGCATGTTCAACCTTGTTCAAGGGGTGCTTTTCTATCCATCAAGACTTTTCTCGAAGGCAGCTGGTGTATGTGTGATTTTTGAGTAATTATAATATTTTCGTTCGATTTCCAATGCGACATGGTCGTAATTCTAGATATGTACTTCCTAAAATTAAATCAGTGAGATTTTCACAGTTTAAATCAATAATGCGAGAAGTCACTGCGAAATCAGTGGCCGAAGGAACCAGCACGAAAATATAATTCTAATTAATTGAATCAGTTAGGCTATTTCTCTAATTTATTCAGTACGCGTTAAATGATTCTTAGTGAGTACATTTTAATGTTTTCAATCAGTGAAACTTCACAAGAAATTAGTGAAATTGTACTGATTCAGTTTTTGAGAGTAGTTCTTGCATTGATGAATGGAATTCTACTGATACGATGACCGGAATAAAAAGAAGAGGTGAGACGTAGAAATTTCCTGTTAAAACTGCTGTCATGTTGGAAAAACGATCCTTTAACCCCGTAACAAAGTGCAGTGCCGTTGCCCTAGGGAACGCTCATGACTGAGAGCTTCGTTTCAGTTTCTATGGCGGATGTAAAGCAGAAAAAATTTGTATGGAAAAATCAGAGATGGGTTGCTTTAAAGCGAGAGTAATCCACTTGTGAATCAGAGTAATCCACTTGTAACTCAGAGTAATTCATGATGATCTATTTTTAATTCGAAATAATCCACTTATAATCTAGATGATTCGTAGTAATCAAGGTTGATCCACTTGTAATCCGATTATGATACGAAGTATTTCGATTATGATACGAAGTAATCCACTTGTAATTCATTACATTAAAGTAATCCACCATATTTTTGATTGTAATCCAATTATAATCCAATTATAATCCAATTATAATATTAAGTAATCCATATACAATGTGGGAAAATCCTCTTATAATTCGTAGTAATCCACTTGTAAATCGGAGTAATTCGAATAAATCCAAATGTAACGTACAGTAATGCACTTGTAACTCAGACTAATCCACTTGAAATTCGGAATAATCATTTTATAATTCCCAATAATACACTTGTAATTCAGTCAATTAAAGTTATCCGGCGTATTTTAATTTTAATCTAATTATAATATTATGTAATCCATGTACAATTTGGGCAAATTCTCTTATAATTTGGAGTGATTCGAGGTAATCCAGTTTTAATCCCGCTTAATCCACTTGTGAATCGGAGTAATCCACTTGTAATTCAAAGTAATTTACTTTTAATTTACCGTCATTCGTTTTTTAATTCGGAGTAATCCACTTGTAATACAGTTATGAAATGAAGTAATCAAGTTTTAATCTTTAGTAATCCGCTTGTAAATTGGAGTAATCAACTTGTGAGTCAAAGTAATCCACTTGTCATTCACGGCAATCTATTTTTTAAGCGGAAGTAATCCACTTCTAATCTAGAGGATTCGTAGTAATTCAGGCACTTCAATAATGCACTTGTAATCTAGCCAATTGAAGTATTTCGGAGTAATCAACGGTGATCCACTTGTAATTCGATTATGATACGAAGTAATCCAGATCCACTCTGGAATAATCCACTTACAATTCGGAGTAATTCTAAGTAATCCAATTGTAACGTACAGTAATCATCTTGTAACTCAGACTAATCCACTTGACATTCTGAATAATCATTTTATAATTCTTAATAATCCACTTGCAATTCAGTCAATTAAAGTAATCTGCCGTATTTTAATTGCAGTCCAATTATAATATTAAGTAATCCATATACAATGTGGGCAAATCCTCTTATAATTTTGAGTGATTCGAAGTAATAAAGTTTTAATCCCAATTAGTCCACTTGTAGATCGGAGTAATCCATTTGTAATTCGAAGCAATTTACTTTTAATTTACCGTGATTCATTTTTTGATTCGGAGTAATTCACTTGTAATACTGTTATAAAATGAAGTAATCAAGTTTTAATCTAGAGTAATTCGTTTGTAAATGGGAGTAATCCACTTTTCATTCACGGCAATCCATTTTTTAATCGGAAGTAATCCACTTCTAATCTAGAGGATTCGTAGTAATTCAGGTAATCCAATACGAAGTAATCCAGCTCCACTCTGCAGTAATCCACTTACAATGCGGAGTAATCGGAAGTAATCCAATTGTAACGTACAGTAATGCCCTTGTAACTCAGACTAGTCCACTTGCAATTCAGAATAATCCATTTTGTAATTCCCAGTTTGTAATTCAGTCAATTAAAGGAATCCGGCGTATTTTACTTGCAATCCACTTACAATATTAAGTAATCCATGTACAATGTGGGCAAATCCTCTTATAATTTGGAGTGATTCGAAGTAATAAAGTTTTAATCCCGAATAATCCACTGGTAAATCGAAGTAATTCGCTTATAATTCGAAGTAATTTTTCTTTAATTTACCGTGATTCATTTTTTAATTCGGCGTAATGCACTTCTATTACAGTTATAAAATGAAGTAATTAAGTTTTAATCTGGAGTAATCCGATTGTAAATCGTAGTAGTCCACTTGTGATTCAGACAAATCCACTTGTCATTTACGGCAATCCATTTTTTAATCGAAAGTAATCCACTTCTAATCAAGAGGATTCGTAGCAATTTAGTTACCCCAATAATCCACTTGTAATCTAGTCCATTGAAATAATCCAGATCCACTCCGGTGTACTCCACTTACAATTTGAAGTAATATGAAGTAATCCAATTATAACGTACAGTAATCCATTTGTAATTCCCAGTAATTCACTTTTAATTCAGTAAATTAAAGTAATCCGGCGTAATTTACGCATAATCCAATTATAATATTAAATAATCCATATACAATGTGGGCTAATCCTCTTATAAGTTGGAGTAGTTCGAAGTAATCAAGTTTATATTTCGAATAATCCACTTGTAATTCCAAGTAATTTACTGTTAATTTACCGTGATCCATTTTTTAAATTGGAGTAATCCACTTGTAATACAGCTATAAAATGAAGTAATCAAGTTTTAATATAGAGTAATCCGCTTGTAAATCGGAGTAATCTACTTGTGATTCAGACAAATCCACATGTCATTCACGATAATCCATTTTTTTATCGGAAGGAATCCACTTCTAAGCTAGAGGATTCTTAGTAATTGAGGTACTCCAATAATCCATTTGTAATATAGTAAATTGAAGTATTTCGGAGTAATCAAGGGTGATCCAATTGTAATTCGATAAGAATATGAAGTAATCTAGCTCCTGTCTGGGATAATTCACTTACAATTTGGCGTAATCCGGCGTAATCCACTTGTACTCGAGATAAATCGGAATAATTCAGTTGATCAGAGTAATTCACGTGTAGTACACTCAATTAAAGGGATTCGGAGTAATCCAATTCTAATGCGAGCTAATCCAGTTGTAATGCAGTTACAATATTAATAAATCAAGTTTTAATCTCGAATCATTTTCTTCTAACGCAGAGTAATCCACTTGTAACTCGAATTTATCCGCTTGTAATGCGGAATAATCCATTTTTAATTCTGAGTAATCCACTTTTAATTCTGTAAATTCAAGTAATTCGGCGTAATACACTCCTGATATAATTATAATATCAAGAAATCCAGATTCAACGGGGATTAATCAACTTATAATTTGGAGTAATTCGAAGTAATTCACTTGTAATCCAGTTAGAATATGAAGTAATCAACTTTTAATTTGGCGTAATCATGGTGTTCCATTTTTTAATTCAGAGTAATTCATTTGTAATGTGGAATAATCCACTTGTAATCCATATTATTTGGAGTAATTCGGTTCAATCCACTTTTAATATTTTTGATTTGGAGTAATTAAGTTTTAAGTTTAAGTTTTAAGTAATTATGTTTTAATCAGGAGTAATCCACTTGTGATTCGGAGTTATCCACTTGTTATCGGTGTAATCCTTTTGTGACTTGCAATCTAAATAAGTTGGAGTGATCCAAGTAATCCACTTGAAATTTACCTATAATCCAAAGTAATCCACTTGTAATCTGCCTAATTCGAATTAATTTAAATAATTCAAGTAATTAACTTGTAATCCAGAGAAATCTAGGTAATTCGGAGTAATTTACATAGTTAATTGAAGTATTTTGTAAACATTTATTTAGAATTTGTTGATTTTGTTAAAAGTAATTTCTTTGGGTTGAAAATTAAACTTTTATTTAAAAAAGTTAATCTTTTTGGGTTAAGAATTCAACTATATTGTTGAAAAATGTATCTAATATTGTTGAAAATTTATTATTTTTTTGAAATTTTTTGTATTAAAGAAAAATTTGAATACACCATTTTTTATGTAAAATGAATCTTTTTATATTAAGGGGGGGGGGTATGGTTAATTCGATGGAAAAAAGGCATATTTTTATAATTGGCCAAATGGCGGTAATTCTCCGGACACCCCTTGAAAAAAGATAAGTTGCGGTGCACTCTCTAACTTATCGCAGAATCATCTGAAACATAAAAACCAAAAAAAATTCGTTGAAGGAAATGTTCCTCGAGGTAACC
>JAWWLR010000158.1:54919501-54930457 GCA_035041075.1 Acraspis erinacei | reverse complement strand
CGGGCGAGGCGATGCGAAGTGAGGAAGGCGAGGTCGGCTTAGAGATAAGGTGTGGATGGATGTTAGTTTAAAAAAAAGGTAGTAGTAAGGAAATATTGTAAAAATGGAAGTGTAAGCAAGTCAATTTTTTAAGGCCAGCAGGCTGAAAAGTAAACGTTTATCTATCTATCTATCTAATAAATAAAATATCAATCTTTGCTATTGAATTTGCCAATTCTTGTTCTCATAATATTAAATATTCATATTCTAATTGTAAAGATTCTTAAGTACGCTAACAATAATTTTTATTGTTACACGATTTCCCCAAATCGTAATCGACTATATCAATCATTAATATTGAAATAGCAAGTATTGATATAAAATTTCTTTCTGTGTATAAACATCTGGAAAGGGTACAGTTAAAGATATTTCAGGCAGCTGAATAATTTTTAACTATGAGCTGCTATTCATTTTCGAAGACAAATACTACTTTTTCCGAAAAAATAAGATTTTGAATCGGTGAAAATTATATGTCTTGAATTTTAGAGATAAGAACCAATTTCTCTTTATTTTAAAGCTCAAAAACTTAAATAATCTCATTGAACATGTTCTCTAAATAGTTATTGAACTAAAAAGGAACGTTTATAAAAATGAAATTTCAAGGTTCATTAACTAATTTTAGTCAATTTTTATCCATTTTTTCTATATTTTCGGGATATTGTATTAAATTAAAAAATATAAACATCTGGAAAGGATTCAACTTAATACATTTTAAGCAGCTAAAAAATTTTGAGTTATGCACTGATATTCATATTTTGCGTTGTATTCGAGAAAAATTAGAATTTTAATCGTTAAAAATGAAAAAATCTTTCTTTTTTTTTAAACGCGTTTTAAGATTCTATTCTTTCTTGGCTCAAAATAACTGGGGAGCATCCCCGAAACACGTGCACAGATAAACTCGATGTGCAAGTAATTTTGGGGTGAACTCAATCGAGGCGAGCTGTGTCTTATAGTACAATGGGTAACATAATTTATTAAAGTTAGGATACCAATTATTTTCGAATCAGAGCAGGTGCAACCAGGGGAGACTGGGGTGGAATGAAGTGAGACGGGTATAGAGAATGAAATTTTGAAATTTTAACAAGCCATCTGTTTTGAAATACTTGAATATAAATTTTTATTTAAATAATGTGAAACTTCGTGCTTCAATTCCTTGAATAATTATATGTGTTAAGAGAATTAGTTCAGAATCAAAAATACGAACTTAAAAGGAGTATCTGTGACCCATCTTGCCCCGGGAGTAGGGCATAACGGGACACGCACTGGCGTGTGATGAGCCACTTGAATTAATTATTATTTTTCAACTTAATAGTAAATTTTTTTTATTTTGTGTGAAAAAATACTTAAATTGACTTTTTAAATAAAAGAAAAATTGGGGGAAACCTGGAAAAAATAATGCGTTATAGTATTTTACAAGATTCCAAGAAATGTCAAGATTTAAAAATTTTTACGGGATTTAAAAATTGGGTCATAGATTTTGAATGATTTAAAGGGATTTTGGAGAATTTCTAGAGAAATTTAGGGAGTAAATAAATTTTTAGGGAGCTCCTAGGGATTTTAAGCGGATACCAAGGTTCTTAATATTTTTTGGCATTTTAAAGTATTTTTAGGGATTTCATAAGATATGGCGGATTAACAAATTTATATAGGATTTCAAGAATATAGTGTATCCTAAAATATTTCGAGGAATTTCATGAGATTTAAAAAAATTTCGTACGGTTGTAAAGAAATTCGAGGAAATTTCAAATCATTTTGGAAGACTTAAAATTATTTACAAGATTCAAAGGAATTTCATAATATGTGACGATTTCATGGAATTTAAAAAAATTGTTTTAACTCCTTAAAATCGTTAGGACTTTCCATACATTTCAAGAGATTTGAAAAATTGAAAAGTTTTTCATGTATTTGAAAATATTTTAACAGAATTGAAAGATTTTGAACAGATTTCAACGGATTAAAGATATTTCAAGAAGTTTCCAAGCTTTTGATTTTTTTAATGATTTCAAGGCTTACAAAGGGCATCATCATACTTTTTCAGATTTTACGGCATTTCAGAGGATTTTAAAGATTTCATTATTGAATTTGGAACAGTTTCACTTTTAAAAAATACAAACTGAACATATTTTTATATTCAAAATATCACATTTAAAATTATTTTTAAATCTTTTGAAATATTTGAAATCTTTTTAATTTTTTGAAGTCATTGTGAAATCCTTTCCATCTTTGCGAAACTTTTGAGATCTTCAAAATCTTTGAAATCTTAAAAAAAAAACAAATCTTTCAAAGTAATCTGAAATCATTTTTGTAAAACCTTTTAAGATGTTTGAAATTCACGTTAAATCTTTCAATTCTTAAAAAAAAATTCATATCTTCCAAATTTTTTCCAAATCATTGTGGATTTTTTATGAGATCCTTGTAGTAATCTTTATAAAACTTGTAAAATTGTCAAAATCTTTGTAAAATCATTGAAATTCTTTGAAACTTCAAAAAGTTTTTCAAAATATTTTTAAATCATTATAAATCTTTATGTAATTCTTGTGAAACCTTCGAGATCTTTGTGACTCTTGTAAAACTTGTAAAAGCTTTCAAAATCTTTAGAAATATTTGAGAAATTCTTGTAATCTTTTTGAAACATTTAAAATTCACCAAATATTTAGATCTTTCTAAAATATTTGTGAAATCCTTTTAATCTTCGTGAACCTTTTGAGATCTTTGAAATCTTTGTAAAATCTTTGAAATTTTAAAAAAATTTTAAAAGCTTTCTAAGTCTTGAAATCATTAAAAATCATAATGAAATCCTTGAGAAACCTTTGGAATATTTGTTAAATCTTTTTATTTTTTGTGAAAATTTTCAGATCCTTGTGATTTACTTTGCATTTTTTAAATCTTTTAAAACATTTAAAAGCTTCAAAAATCTTCGTAAAATCCTTGTAATCTTTGTGAAAGTTTTGAAATCTTTGTAAAATTTTCGTCAAATATTTTGGAAAACTAAATTCTTTGAAATATCTTTGGGAATCTTTGAAATCTTTCTCAAATCTTGTAATCTTTGTGAAACTTTTATAGTGTTTAAAATTTTTGTAAAATTCTTGCAATTTTTATGAAAATTTGAAAATTGAAAAAAATTTTATAATCGTTATTAAATTTTTATGAAATTCTTGTAAACTATATGAAACTTTTGAGATCTTTATAAAATATTTGTGAAATCTTTGTAATTTTTGTGGAACTTTTGAGATTATTGAAACGTTTTAAATATTTGAAAGCTTTCAAAACTTTTCAATTCTTTTAAAATCTTTTTCAATTTTTGGAAATCTCTGTGAAAGCCTTAAAACCTTTAATATCTTTTGAAATTAATTGAATTATTTGAAATCTTTGCGAAAAAATCTTTCAAAATTTGTGAAATGGTTTGCAATTACGGAATCTTTGAAATTTCTGTAGAACTTTTGAAATCGTCGAAACATTTTTGTGAAATCTTTGAAACCATAGTGGAACTTTAGAGATTCTCCAAATTTTTGTAAAATATTCAAAATCTTTCAAAATATTTAAAATCTTTAAACTGCTTGTAAAAGTTTTAAAATATTTGAAATCTTACAGACAGCTTTGTGAAAATTTTTTAAAATATTTTAAAATATTTTAAAACATTAACATTTTTTAAAAAGTTTTAAAAGCTTTCAAAACCTTTTTCAAGGTTTGTGACAGCTTTAAAATCATTGAAAGGTTTTGAAATCATGTGAAATATTTAAAATCTTTTAAAATCTGTGTAATCTTTGGAAATTTGTCAAATCTTTTAGACTGTTTTTTGGAAATCCTTGTAATCTTAGTGAAACCTTTGAGATTTTTTAAATTTCTTTAAAATCTGTAAATACTTTTAAGATCTTTAAAATCTTTTGAAATTTTTGAAATCTTTTGGTATCTTGGTAACCTTTGTTAAAATTTTTAAATCTTTGAAATCTGTTATAACTTTCAAAAGCTTTTAAACACATTTGAAACTTTCTGAAGCTTTGAAATCTTTGATTAATTTGAAAACCCTATAAAATATTAAAAAAATTTGTAAATATGCGAAATCTTTGGAAATTTTTTAAATCTTTTGAGTTTTTATAAAATATTAGAAATCTCTGTAAAACTTTTTTAATCTTTCAGACATCCTTGAGGCATCTTTGTGGAATCCTTGTCATCTTAGTGAAACCTTTGAGATTTTCCAAATTTTTGTTAAATATTTAAAATATTAAAAAATTTTTTTAATGTTTAGAAATTTTAGAAATCATTATAACCTTCGTGAAACTTTGAAAATAGTTCAAATCTTTTAAAACTTTTAAAAGCTTTCGAAACATCTTGAAATCTTTGTTAAAGCTTTGAAAGCATTAAAAGATTTTGAAATCCTTTGAAATGTTTCAAATGTTTGAAAATCTGCGAAATCTTTGGAATTTTTTTAAATCTTTGGAATCTTGTTGAAATCTTTGAGATCTCTGTGAAACTTTTGAAATATTTGAGACGTATTTGAGAGATCTTTGTGAAATCTTTTAATGTTGTTAAAATCTTTTGAAATTTTTTAAATCTTTGAAATCTTCGTGAAATTTTTGAAATTTTGGGGAAACTTTTGAAATCGTAGATACATCTTTGTGAAATCTTTATGATATTAGTGAAACTTTTTATTTAAATTTTTTTGTAAAATCTTTAAAATCTTCAAAATCTTCTAAAATTTGTTAAATCTTTTGAAATGTTTTGAATCTTTGTGAAATCTTTGAAATTCTCGTCAAAGTTTTAAAATCTATATAACCTTTGAGACATCTTTCTGAAATCCTTGTAATCGTACTAAAAGTTTCGAGATTTTCATGATTCAGTATTATCTTTTAAATCTTTGAAAATCGTTAAAATCTTTTAAATGTTTTAAGTATTTTTAAACTTTGGAAATCTTTGAAATATTTTGAAATTATTTGAAATCTTTTAAAATCTCTGAAATCTTTTGTAATCTTTGAAATCTCTGTGCAAATTTTGAAGTCTTGAAGACATCTTCATGAGATATTTGTAATCTTAGAGTAACTTTTGAGATTTAAAAAATTTGTTTAAATCTTTTAAATCTTTTAAAACTTTTCAAATCTTTGTGAAACACTCCATGCATGGATAGGAAAAAGATCCTGGTAAAATCGTTGCGAAGACAAAGAATAAGATCTTGTTATAGCAAAACATCAGAAACTGACTGGATTTGAGAATAAAATATGAGCCAGTTATCTCGCCTTAGTATAGAAAAGCAGCCCCAGGCACCCCTTGGAGAAGCTCTTGCCGTGATAACGGAAGTTGCAATCCTGGTCATGTTTCCCGCGACTCTTGGAAACATCACACGAAATCGCACTATGATCTAATTTTACCTCTTCCGCCACAACAACCAACAAAGAATTTCCTACACCAGACGATGCATTTTACATCGGCTCTTAGAATATCAGAAACTTTATTGTCAAATTTTGTCTTATTGCGTGGAAAGATTTATCCGAAGGAGAACATCCTGTCACTTTAAGTATAATGGACGTAAACGAAGGTAAAGTTGTATCTTAGGAGAGGTAAGTGTGGAGAAAAATATTTTATGAGAATGTCTGATGAAGATTGTCAGCGGAGTTAAAATCGTCTTAAATGAGCGATATTGGGTACTATTGTTCTTACTTGGAGAGCTTTATTTCGTGGATGGGATGAGTCAGTGGGCGTATTTTTGTATAATCCATGACATATGATGACTTTGTGAAACTCTTTACCTGGGATAATTGCGGAACGAACGCGATATCTCCATATACAGGATTACTCTGCATTAGGAACTTTCAATAAAAAAGGATAGTTTTTCAATATTTTAAGTAAATTGCTTTTTAAAAAGATCTACTCACTTCGCTCCACTGGGAATCGAACCACAGAACTTCCGATGGCCGGGCGAGTGCTTTCCCATTAAGCTATTCAAGAAATCGAAAGAAGACTCTTTTTTCAGAAAGACGCGCTATCTTAAGCCAGGTGTTACATTTATGATACGAGTAATTTAAAGGAATCTGTATTATGATCAGATTCAAATAACAGTAAAATACTCAACGTCATTTTTGACAAGATGGAAAATAAATTAAAAAATTTTTTTAAATAAAATTTGTTCTGAAAAAAGTTCTACTCACGTATCTCCACTGGGAATCGAATTATAGAACTTCCGATTTGCGGTCGGACGATTTCCTTTCAATTATTCGAAACATAAATGTAACACATGGCTTGAGATAGCGTGTATTTCTTGAAAAAGATGCTTCTTTCGATCCCTCTAATCGCTTAATAGGAAAGCACCTGACCGGAAAGCGGAAGTTCTATGGTTCGATCCCCAGTGGAGCGAAGTAAGTAGATCTTTTTTCAGAAAAAAATTCAATTACATTTTTTTTAAATTTATTTTCCATCTAGTCAAAAATAAGGTTAAGTATTTTTCTGTTATTTGAATAGTTAACTTGGTAGATAAAGTTAATTTCTAATTCCATGGATTGTAAAATGATATACCTACACTGATCGATGGTAACTGCCTCTGATGATAATAAAGATTCCTTCCAGTTTCTCAATTGCTTACTTTTCAACAAAATCGATCAATTTTAAAACAAATAGTAGAATTTTCAACTAAAAATGATAAATTTTCATCCAAAACCGCTCATTTTTAAACAAAAAATGGTGTAATTAAATTTTTAGTTAAATTAAAAAAAAATTTGTTCAACAAAATTGTTGAATTTTCAACAAAAGAGATAAATTTGTAACTAAATTGATTATTGCTTAACTGAATTGGTCAAATTCGCAGTTAAAAAATAAATCTTCAATAAAAAACAATGATTTTTCTACAAAACAGTTGAATCCTCAACCAAAGAGTAAAATTTTCACCAAACACGTTGCCTTTTTAAGAAATAGATTCTTTATAACGCAATTGTTTAATTTCCAACAAAGTAGATTGATTTTTAACCAAAATGAGGAATTTTCAATAAAAAATATGAATTCTTGACCGAGACGATTAATTTTCGACCGGAAAATACGAATTTTCAACCAAATAGTGGAATTCTTAACTAAAAATGTTATATTTTCTACCAAAAATAGAATAGTTAAATTTTTATTTAAAAAATGATCTTCCATTTTAATAGTTTAATTTTTAGTAGAAACTAAATTTTTAACCAAAAACGGTGATTTTTCAAGAAAATAGTTCTATCCTTAACCAAAAACACTAATTTTTAAGTAAACAGTTGACTTCTTAATCAGATGGATACTTTTTTACTAAATTGTTTGCAACAAAACATGAATTTTAAATTATAAGAAATACAAATTTTCACCAAAAATAAAACAGTACGACGTTTCAACCAAATAGTGAATTTTGTAACCAAAGAGGAAAATTTTAATGTAAAAAAGATAAATTCACAATAAAATATGTAATAGCTGAATTTTTGTTTGAGAAATTATTTAAAAAAAGAGAGAATTTTCAGCCTAAAACATGAAATTTTAACTAAAAAGATAAATTGAGAATAAAAAATAAAATAGTCCAATTTTCAGTTGAAAAAGTTATTTAAAAAAAAAAAATTCTTCTCAAAATAGTCAAATTATTCTCCAAAATAGGGAAATTTTTAACCAGAAAGATGAACTTTCGAATCGGAAAATTAATTTAAAAAAAAGGAAAACAATTTTCTACAAAAAACATTATCAAAAGTATTAAAAAATCAAATTTTCAGATAAAAAATAATTTTTAAACTAACAGACAAATTTGCAAGAAAACGGTTCAATTTTCAAAGAAATTATTTTCAACTAAAACCAAGAATCTTTAACGAGAAAACTGAATTTTTCACAAAGTATATAATGAAATTTTATACCAAAAATAGTTTCACTTTTAATCATAATTATGTATTTTCAACAATGAATATTTATTTTCGACATTCAATTTTCAACCAAAAATAGTCGGAAACTATTTGGATTACCTATATAAATAATAATTTAAATTCTAGTATTTCAGAAGCTTTGACTTCGAAACATTAAATCGTATTTTTATTTGAAATTGAAAATTGAATTGAAAACTATTTAAATTCGAAAATTTTATTACAAAATTTGAAGTTTTTTTTAATTCTAAAAGATCCCAGTTTCAAAATACTAATCTGAACACATTCAATTCTTATTGGATTGGGAAGTTATTTATATTTTTTATGTTATGAAATCAAAATCCAGCAACGTGAATTTACTCCTCATTAAAAAATAATAAAGATTTCATTCAAGGAATATTACTGTAATTCGATTTGGCTGTAATTCGATTTGGCTGTAATTCGATTTGATAATATAATTATTTCTCTACAAATGTGATTAATTGCTCATTAAGGTAGCCCGGAAATACTTCAAATTATTAAATTCATGAGTAATAGGAATGAAAAGTTTCATTCTGACATGCAGGAGTGTAAAGAAGGTTGCATAGTAATGGAATAGTGGGGATATCTCGTAGTTAGATGGTGCAGAGAGGGGGGTCGAGAGCGAGTGGGGCATAGATGCAGAGAGAGAGGGGGGCGCGTATAGGCTTTGCTTAACGAGGCACTAGTGGGGATATCGAAGACGAGTCTTTAAAGCATTTGCGAATCACCGCGCAAAACGAAGACGCGATGACACAGAGAAAGTATAGAAAGTATACTTGTAAGAAAGAGAAAGAGATTCCCGTTCGTACGTTCGGTCGTTTTTTCTATTTACTCCTGCCCCAAAAGAAGTTTCACTTTTAGGGTAAACTTTACTTAAATAAATAACCTTAGACGGAAAAAAGTGAGCAAAATATGGAAACTATATATATATTTTTTCCATATACTAAAAATTATAAAAATAAAAACTGAAAAATTTAATTCGACTTTCCCAATGGTGACAAACTTTATCATTAAATTTTTTTTCATAAAGACACCGAGAAACTTTTCAGCGCTATTATCAATTATTCTAATAATTTTCAGTTTTTTCGACCATTATACAATTTAACCTTTTTTGGCGTTTGAGACATTAGTTAATTGTATTACCCCATTAATAAATTGGAAATAATCCAATGGATAACGAGACCGTCTCTCGGGGTTCGAAACTTTCGCCGTTACCTAACAACACAGTCAATAATAAAAGAGCATATGATGAACGAGATTTTAATGACGCGACTCTTCGGTACAACAAAGATCGATTACTATGTTTACTATAAAAATTAATAATTTTTAAGAAAGCAAAAAGATAAATAAAATCTCTTCCGAATTGCAAGGTTTACCCCTATTATCTTGCGTTTTCACTTGATTAAAATCCTCTTTTTCCCCTATTCTCGAAAAACTTTCCCTTTTTAGGGGTTTTTAGCCCTAGGCAGAAAGCTCCATAGTTTTTACCGGGGTCCGTCCGCCGTACTTTTTTCTAAGGAAGGGAATTAATAAGGGAAATAGGGGAAGAGAAACAGATAAAGTGAAGGAAAATTAGGGGAAGCGAATTTAAAGAAGTTAGGGGAAATATGGGTGGGGAGAAAGGGGTAGTGATTGAAAGCGAAGAACAGATAGTGAGGGCAGGGAAAGTAGAAAAGAAAGGAAAATGAGGGGAAATGATTGAAGGTGGAGTAGAAGGCATTAGGGGAAAGGAAGTTGAAGAAATGAGGGAAGGCGAAGAGGTGAATTCGCAGAAAATTTGAAGAGGGGATACTCGTGAGGTGGAGGGCGTAAGTGTACGTGAGGGGAAGAGTGGAAATTAGGAGAAATGTGGTAAGCTTTTCTTTGAGACCAAAATAAAACCAAAAATAGTATTTTGTTCGAAAATTAACAACTTAAAATAATTTTTTATTTAAAAATTAAATTTGTTTAAATATTTTAGCTTGCAAGTTTCAATTAAAAAATGTTTATGATCAAGTTTTTTAGTTTCACTTATTACAGTTACAAATTCTTAAATAGACATTGTTCTTAGTGCTTAGGCGATTTTAAATTAATAGCACCTGAATAAATTAAACTATTTTGATTTTGTAATATATCATAATTTCGACACGTTTTAAATTCAACAATTTCTAAATTACCAATGGTACATGTAAATTTTTGAAAGATAAACAAATTTTAATTTAAGATTTAAAAATTTTACTTCTTAAAATCTAACAATATATGACTACCAAAATTTTTTAGAACTTTTAATTTTTTTAAATTGGATATTATTGATTCATAAATAGTTTATGTTTGGCATATTATAAAATAAAATCCCAGAACGTGAACGCGATCGTACATTATATTTGAACAGTTTTTTTTAAAGAAATGTAATTAATCATTTTTATTCGAATGTACATTTTTTAAACAAACATAAACTTAAAAAAATGTAAATTGTGCAACAAAATGCACAAGAATGTTTTATTTGATTTACATTCAAGGAATTTTAAACATGTAAAGATAAATGTTTCATCGTTCCCCTATTCTTCACCCTTTTCGTGAAAAAATCCCTTTATTTCCTTTTTTTGTTCTTTTTTCGCTGTGAGCCCTACTAGTTTTGTTACAAATTAAACTTTTTTAAACTAAATTGATGATTTTTACACTGCACTAGCCAAATTGGCAGTCAAAAAATAAATCTCTGACCAAAAAAACAAAGATTTTTCAACAAAAAAGTTGAATCCCCAACCAAACAGTGAAATTTTCATCCAAAAGCATGAATTTTTATCCAAAAAAATTAATTTTTTACAGAAAAATACGAATTTTCAACCAAATAGTTGAATTTTCAACTAAGAAAGCTAAATTTTCGAGGAAAAACTATAAAAAATAATTCAATCTTTAACCAAATTATGGAATTTTTAACCGAAAAAGATTAATTCTTACCAAAAAATATGATAATTTTTTTCACGAAAAGTAAAACAAGTAATTTTCAACAAAATAGTTAAATTTTTAACAACCTCAAAGTTCAAGAAAGGAGTAAAATTTTATTTAAGTA
>JAWWLR010000158.1:54869516-54881870 GCA_035041075.1 Acraspis erinacei | reverse complement strand
GAGAATGAGGGGAATTTAAATAAGGGTGTGTAAGTAGGGAAAATAAGAGAAGTGGAAATGAGCGGTTGGGAGTTGGAGAAATAAGGGAAGTGGAAAGTGGAAGTGAATAAGGAAAGTATGGAAAGTGAGGAGAAATGAGGTTGGGGAAGTAGGAGAAACGAGAAAAACTGAGGGAACGAATAATAGAATAACTGGGATGAAGTGAGGGGAGGTGAAACATTCAAAATCGAAGTATTAAAATAATTACTACACTCATGTATCATTATTTTAAATGATCAAGAGCATACTTAAACTATTGCATAAAATTATCCTTTGTAGTACCACAATTTTTATCGCTTACAATTTTAAAGTGGAAACACGTTTGAGGGTCTTCCTTGAAAATTGTTTTTGCAGTGAAACGAGTTTATTTTTCTTTGAGCGCATGCATAGTTTATTATGTTATTCGCTTTACGAAAATGCATGCACATGAGATATAATGACCCCCGTATATATAGGTATACGCGACGAGTTTTTTAAAGAATAAAAAAGTAACAAAGAAAGTTCTATGGAAATATGAAAAATAAAATTGGAAGCGCAAATGTGTGGGAAATATTATTGATTTTTAAATATGTTCTAACGTTCCGATTATCGAGGAGCTTTCATTCTTTCCTTAAAATAAAATTATTATATCTAATAAGGCCGTAGGTTAGGGAAATCCGGGTAATCAGAGAATTTTATTGTTCAGGGAAATTCAGGGATTTCGAGAAAAAATTATAAAAGGTTTTATCCAAAAAATTTTAGAAGATTAAGATTCGGGTCTTCTTGATGATTTATTTGCCTTGTATTTCAATTCTTTTTACAATGCTTCATCCTGCAAGATGAACCTCAACCAACTTTAACCTAAAAAAGACTTTACTTTGTAATTTTAAATATACCCACGCTTTCCAGTACAAGCGCGGTTCAAAAATTCGGGGCTCGTTAGCATCACTAAACAGAGCATCGATACTTGGAATATCCAAGCGTGGGGGGCTAGGAATAAGTGAGCCATGAAATACTTGTGTCTTGGAATAAGCGAGAGTGGTTGAAACATTTGTTTAATCGCTTGTTCATCTTAGGTTGGAACTAAATGATGCTGAAATGATTAAAATTATTTTAAAGATTAATTTAAAGAAATAAAATCTTAAATACTCAAAAAATGCGTGGAAAACAATTTTGAGGCTTACCATTCCTGCCGATTATACTTTCAGTTACTAATTTCATTATTTGGTTGAAAATTAAACGTTTTTCGATTTAAAATCAAATATTTTCTTGTTAAATTATCTACTGTTATAATATTCCCCGAAATGTAATCTTCTCAGTTTGAAATATTAACTACTTGTTTCAAAGTTTAACCCCTTAAAATTTTTTTTTTAAGAAATCATTGTTAGTTATAAATTCTTTTTCTTTTTTGGCTGAAAATTATTTTTTGTAATGAAAATTGAACTGTTCCAGTTAAAGATGTGTAATTTTTTGTTATTTAAAAATTCATGTCTTTGGTTGAAAGACGAACTATTTGATTAAAAATTGATTTTTTTAAAGAGAAATTTTAACAATTTGGGTAAAGTTTGAACGACTTTGTTAAAAAAACTTTTTTGCTTGAAGCTTCGTACCTTTTATAATAATTTAAATATTTTGTTGCAAATTCCTTTTTTTTTGTAGAAAGCTAGTCTCTTTGGTTTGAAATCTCATATTTTTTTATTGAAGATGCAAGTGTTTGGTTGAAAATTAATATTTCTGAGATGAAAATGAAACTGTTTTGAAAAAATTCGTCTTTGGCTTGACAGATACGTTTTTTGGATTAACTTTTTCCTTTGTTAACTAAAAAATCTTTATTTGTTAGAAAATTATCTTCTTGTTCCGAAGATTTTTCATTTTAGTTGGAAAAATTAATTCTTTGATTGAAAATTTGACTATTTCGTGGAAAATTTATCTTTTTGGATTTAAAATTTATCCCTTTTGGGGGAAATTACATTTTTTGTATTATCAAAAATGCAGGTAATTACATTTTTTAGTATTGATCTTTGTATGCTAAAAATTCTACTATTTGGTTGAAAATTGAAATATTTTGTTAAAAGTTTTATTATTTTGTTGAAAAATATTTTCCTTTGGTTGACACATTAATCTAAATTCAACGGTATTCTCAAAAACTTTCTCTTTTGTGCTTGAAAATTAAGCTATATGGATGGAAATGCAACGGTTTTTTGTTGAAACCATAATATTTTTTGTTTGAAAATTCAACTTTTCTGTATAAAAATTCAACTGTATTTTTAAAAAGTTGTCATTTTTGCTTGAAAATTTCACGACTTTATTCAAAATGAAAGTATTTTTTTCAAACTTAAGCTTTCTTAGTTACTTGGTTGACAATTGAAATTTTTTTTAAAGTGATATTTTGGGGGAGGGGGAGGGGAATTCAACAGTTTTGTTAACAATGTCTCTTTTTTATAGAAATCAAACTTTTTACTTTAAAATTGCCTATTTCTTGGTCAAAATGCAATTATTGAGAATTCATCTCGTTGGTTGCAAATTTGACTATTTAATTGAGAATGTCTTTTTTGCTAAACAAAAATTGATCATCCTGGTTTGAAACTTCTTCTTTTTGGTTTTAAAATTCATCTATAATGGGAGAAAGTTCATGTTTTGTTTTATGAAAAATGCAACTAATTATATTTTTTTAGAATTGATCTTGTTTAGTTGAAAATTCAACTATTTTGTAAAATTTTTTTTTTTTTTTGAAAAAGTTCAACTATTTTGTTGGAAATTGGACTCGTGTGTTTTAAAGTTTAACTATTTTATTGTAAATGAAACTTTTTGGGTTAAAATCTCATCTGTTTTGTGGACAATTGGGCTCTTAATGCCATAAAGTTCACCTATTATTTTTATTGCATAATTTTTTTAAAAATCAATTGGGCTTTTGTTAAAATTTCAACTATTTGTTTAAAAATGCATCTTTCTTGATTGGACATTCAATTATTAAAAAAAGAAACGAAAAAATGTGTAATCCTTTTGCATTGAAAATGTTTCTTTTATGGTACAAAAGTCATATTTTTATTAAAATCAATAAATCAATTTAAAATTGTAGTCTAAAATTATTTTATTTCGTTTGGAAAATTCCGTCAGAAAAAATCAACATTATTATTTTTCTTATTTTTACATGAATCTTTTACATTTTTAATTAAATAAGATTCACCATATCTGTATTTTTTCATGAGATACAAAAATGCATCTTCTTCGCAAAAATAAAAGTATTAAATGCATAGAACTAAAATCCTTATTTCTCGAAAGAGGTGTTTTAAGACCCTGAAAGGAAATATAAAATACAATAAACGCGTGAAAGATGGAAAGCTCAATAAAGAAAACTCGAGGACAATCTTTAGTTTCTTGGTCGTAAAGCTCGAAAATAAAATTCTACCCTTTAAAAAGTTTGATCTATAAATTTGTACTATTTTTTAAATAGTACATTTTTAGTAAAAAATAGCTTCAAAAATTTAGTATTTCATGAAATTGAATGGAGAAATGATTAGTTAACAGTATCGTAATTTTTATGTTTTTAAATTCCGAAAATTATCTGATAACTAAAAGTTTTTATCTTTAAATCAATTTTTGTAAATGAAAGACATTGCTGATTATTTATAAAATGTTTTCTTAAACAATTGACTAGAAGATTACCTTCTTTATACCTGATTTCAAAGTCTTTCCCCTATTCCCCTATTTACCCCCTTTTTTAAAGGAATTCCACTTTTTCCCCTACCCCATTTTAAAAGAACTTTCCCTTTTTTACTTTTTTAAATTTAAATTCAAGCTGAATTAATTGAGCCAAATAAGAAAATTCAACTATTTTTGGTGGAAAGTTATTTTTTTATTACAAAGTTTTCTTTTATCTTCTAGGTTAAATATTTAAATACTTTGTTCAAAATTATCATTTTTTGTCGAAAATTAATTTTTTGATTTTCAAATTTCACTATTCTATTTTTGGTTAAATTAACTTTTTGCTTGATAATTGGTATTTCTGGGTTGAACGATCGTCGTTTTTTATCGTAAATTAAATTTTTTTATTTAAATTTTAACTTTTACATGTTTTGTCGATAATTCTAATTTTTTGGATAGATTTAACTTTTTTTATTTAAAGTCAAAATCTTTTTTCGTTGAAATATCAACTATTACATTTTTTGTTGAAAATACATATTTTTTATTGAAGATTAGTTAAAATTTTATTTTTAGGTACTATTTTATTTACAATTTTTTTGTTTGAATATTCAACTACTTTATTGTAAATTTTTTGTTTGAAAATTCAACTAGTTGATTGAAAAATTCTGTTCTGCCGAAGATTTATCGTTTTAGTCTAAAATTCATCTCGTGGTTTTAAAATTCAACTATTTTGTGGAAAGTTGGTTTTTCTATTCAAAAATTAATTGTTTTAACTGAAAATCTTAATATTCCATCCTTGGTTAAAAATCTAACACTTTATTTGAAAATTCGAATGTTTTTGTATTCATTTTTTTATTTAAAAACTCAATTATTTATTTAAGATTGGACTATTTTCTTAAAGAGTTAATTTCCTTTAAAGTCATCTTTTACAATTTGTCCTTTTGGACCGAAAACTCGTCTTATTGGTCAAAGAGTTTCGGGTCGAAAATAAAACTTTCTTCTAAAAAAGCTTTTCTTTTTTTTTTGCTTCAAGATTCAACTATTTCAAACTATTGACTTATCAAATTAAGTTAACTAATTAACCTATTATTCGAAAATGCAACAGTTCTTTTTTTGAATTTTAACTTTTTTTTGTTGCAAAATTCGCCCATTTGCTTTCAACCTCTAATTTGTGGAATTCAAATTTAACTATTTAAAAAAAATTAAAAGTTAGTTTTTTTTTAAATTTAAACTTAATTATGAATATTCGAATATTTGGTTGACAGTGCAACTGTTTTGTTGCTAATGAGTTTTCCTTTCTTGATAATTTAACTATTTAGTTAAATATTATACTATTTTGTTGAAAATTGAACTATTCTAATCAAAATTCATTTATTTTGGTTGAATATTTATCTGTTTTTTAGCACTCAAATATTTTCTTTAAAAACTCAACAATTTCGTTGAAATTTCGGCTGTTTTGATTGAATGTACAACTATTTGATTGTAAATGTATATGCATATTCTTGGTTTAAATTTTAAATTTTTGATGAAATTTCATCATTTCGGGTTTTAGAAGTCAACTGTTTTCTAAAAAAATTGACTTTTCAATTTAAAAACTAAACTCTTCCGTTTAAAATTCGTCTCTTTTGGTTTAGAAAAATAATGATAATAAATTTAAAGTTACACCAACTGAATGACTGAATACAACAACTGAATTTCTGAATAAGCTGCGATTAATAAACAGGTGCGTTGTCATGGTGATGGATCCAGCCGCCACTTTTCCTGAAATCAGACAACTATTATCACGATCATCACTATTGCATTGCCTAATCGCCAGTTTTTTAGGTGTGTTCATACTCCTGGACGGTACAGTATTGATTAAATTATTTATTATTTTTCTGTTTGAATTACAATTTTTTTTCGTTCACATAATCAGCAAAGTTGTTGATGGTTGTGTGACATTTTATTACTGAGTTTGAGATAAGTTAGCCAAGTTCTGTTTAGTTGAATTATGAAAAGTACAGCCGTCGCATGTCGTACCTTTGCAGAGGTTTTCGCATGTTTCCAACTCTCGTAGACACTTTTTTCAACTTCAGTTAGACGAGACATTAATTGGGTCGGAGGTCAACGTTCCCCTTTTAGCACCGAGAAATAATAACGAACAGTGAGAGGCCAGAGCAGAGAGAATTCTTGAAAAATGGCAAGTTCCCCGTTTGTCCTCGGGGCTTATATTACATTCATTTTTTTGCGCTCGTTTAAAGTTTCAATTTATGAGGGGGAGGGGCAACTTGAAAGAAGGGACAATAAAGGCAATTTTAATTAAGAAGTTCAAGGACGTCGAGTTTATTAAGACAGTAATTATTAGAAAGTTGTCACCATTAATTACCCAGACACTTGTTGAATTGTTTACTTACACAGAAGTAATGAATTTTAATTTAAAAATTATTTATTTAATTACTCGTTGTTGAGTTAACTGTCAAGGATAATAAATTTAAGTTTTTAAAATTTTAACTTGAAATACTTCAATCTAGTTTATAAAAAATTCTTTGTTAAAAAAGTTAGAAGATTAAGATTCTGGTCCTTGAAAATTGATGTTCAGTGAAGATGAAACACTGTTCAATGATAAATTAGGGAATTTCTAAAATGAAGTTTTACGATCATTCTGATAAAATATTGTTGTTAGAAATTGATTTGTCTTGTATTTCTATTTCTGTTTTTGTTTCAATTCTTTCCTCCTGAGGATTATATTTTTACTTCGAAATATAATCATTTAGTTGCAAATTAAAATTTGTTGTCGAAAACTTATTATTTTTGGTGAAAAATTTATTTTTTTAATTCGTCTTTTCGGTTTATAAATACATCTCTGTTGGTGGAAATTTAATTCTTTTAGATTGAAAATGCAACGACGTGCTTAAAAATTAATATTTTTTGGTGGAGAATTAAAATATTTTTTAAAACATTCATCTTTTTTGATTGAAATCAACTATGTTTATTTAAAATTAAAACCTTTTTTTGTTCAAATATCTACTTTTACATAATTTCTTAAGAATTCATCTATTTGGTTGAAAATTCGTGTTTTTAGCTGGAAAATTGATTGTTTTAGCTAATTTAGCTAGATTTTTTTTATGTTTTCTTGTAAATTTTTATTTTTTAATTGAAGATCCATTATAAACTTTTTTTCTTTCTTTATTGAAAAATAGTTGTGTGTTAAAAATTCGCATTCATGGTTGGAAAATTCAACTTCTGCGTTAAATGTTTAACTACTTTGTTAAAACTATATTTTGTAAAAATTTAACATTTTTACTTAAAAATTTATTTCTTTGCTTAAAAATTCAAAGTTTTTTTTAGAAAAATTCTCTTCATAGTTGAAAATTAGTCTTTCTTGTTTAAAACTTGAACTAATGTAGAAAATCAATTTTTTTACTTAAACTTGATCATTTTCATTTTTCGTTAAAAATGCAACTATTTGTCTAAAAAATCGCGTATTTAATTGAAATTTGGCTTTTTTGGTAGAAAATCAATCTTCCTGAGTAAAAATTTGTCTTTTGGTTTGAAAACTGATTTTCATAGCTTGAGTTTTGAACATTTTGTTGAAAATTCCACTATTTTGCTGAATTAAAAATTTTTTTTTTAATTAAGAATTCGTTTTTTTTAACTGAAAATTCATTTTTTTAACTGAAAATTCATCTATTTGGTAGAAAATCAACGTTTTCGTTGAATATTTAACTGTTCTGTAGAAAATTACTCTAATTTGTTTAAAATGCGCCTTTTCAGGAAAATGTAACTGTTTTGTAGAACAATTTTATTTTTTAGTTAAAAATTGGTATCTTCTGGTTAAGTTGAATTAATGAGTAAAAAATTGATTCTTTCCGTTTCAGATTGATCATTTGAATTGAAAATCCATATCTTCAGGTAAAATTTGGACTATTTTGTTAAAAATTCGTTTTTTGTTGTTGAAAATTAATGGTTTCATTAAAAGTTTATATTTTTCATTTTCGGTTAACAATTTATTTTTCTTCGTAGAAACTTCAGCGATTGTTTTGAAAATTCTCATATTTTGTTACAAGTTTTTCTCTTGGGTAGAAAATTAATCTTTTTGATTAATAATTGGTTTGTATATTTTAAAAATATATTTTTTTTAAAATTGAACTATTCTAATTTTTATGAAAAGCTTATCTGTTTTAAGTTGAAAATCGAACTATTTCTTTAAAAACTTGGGGTTTTTTAGTGAAAAATTAATCTTTTTTGGTTGAAATTCGTTTGCCTTGTCGAGAATTAATATTTTTGGTTGAATATGTAGAAAATTTGTCCTTTTTGGTCAAAACTTAATTTTCTTGTTTCAAAATTTGCCTGCTTGGTTCAAAATTCATCTTTTTATTTCGAATATTCAATTATTTGGTTAAAAATATAACGATTTTGTTTAACATTCGTTTTTTACGTAAAAACTTAATTTTCTTACTGAAAACATAACTATTCAACATTTGACCTAAAATGATTAATTCTTAACTGAAATGAAAAATTTTTAACCAAGAACAAAATACATCAATTTTTAAACAAATAGTTAAATTTTTAAATACAAAAAGATCGATGTTCAACCAAAAATGAAAAACCTTAATCTTCAGGGAACCAATTAATTTTTAACAACAAAATTTTGTTTCTAAAGATATGTATTTTCAATTAAAAAAGTGAATTTGCAAACAGAAGAATAAATTGTGAATAAAATAGTTCCACTTTTATTCGAAAAAGTACAATTTTGAATTGAAAGATAAATTTTCTACAAAAAAGTTGAATTATGAACCAAAGGAATGTATTTTTTATTAAGACGATGAATCTTAGAAAAAATGAATTTTTACCTATGTCTATCCATATTGAACCCAGAAGTTTAATTAATGAACCAAAAAACGATTCATCAATAAATAAAAAATGTTTAATTAAGAAAGAAAAAAGGTTCATGAAGAATTTTTATCATTAAAAATGGAAAAGTTACATTTTCAATTAAGAAAATTAATTTTCAACCATAAATGGAGTTTTCGACATGAAAATTAAAATTTTAGCCAAATAGTCGAATTTTTAAATAAACGCCATAAATTCCTAGCCAAAAATATAATGGTATATTTTTCATCAATAACAAAATTAACTTTTAATTCAGAATAGTTGTATTTTTTATTGAATTCTATTAATTCAGTTGAAATTTAAGCGAAACACGAGAAAAACAGAAAGTTTCTTAAAAACAGGGCACAGTGTTCTAAACTAAAAAAAATAAAATAAACATAATATACGAGTAATTATAAATGAAGCATATGTGATTTGTATTATAGTTATGCGCAAAAGTATACTTTTGATAATATTCTCAGAAACGAGTTCAGAAAGTTTTTTCTTTTTTGTAAACTTTTCATGCTTTATTGAAAATTCACCTATTTTGTTGAAATTTCATGTACTTTATGAAGAATTAATTTTTGGTAATAAAATTCATCTTATTTAATTAATTTTTTATGTTAGATATTGCCAATTACTGGTGAAATAATTTTCTGTAAAAACGAGAAAAAAACGGCCTTGGCCTGGATTTGAACCGGGAGCGCCACTATTCACGAGTGGTACGTTAGCAACTACGCCACCGGGGCTCCAGCAGATAATTTCTCGTTTTTTTTTATATCCACAGGATGACGCGAGTCTGCATCTTTTTAACCTCAGAAATTTTATTGATTAATTTTTATCTGACTAAATTTACCGAATTAAAATATAATTGAATAATTAATGTTATTTTGTTTACCAGGGCAATTAGTTTAATAATTTCTGACGTTAGGTATTGCCAATTTCTTCTAAAATAATTTTTCTGAGAAACCAGAAAAAAATCTGCCTCAGGATATAGGAGAAAAGAGAAACTATCTGCCGAAGCCCTATTGGCGTAACTGGTTAGAGCTCCATTCGTGAATAGTGGCGTTCCCGGTTCAAATCCGAAACGAGGCAGATTATTTTCTTTTCTCCAGAAAAAAACTTGACCATTGATTGGCAATATATAATACCAAAAATTAATTAATTAAATAATCCAGGTCTACAAAATAACATCAATTATTAAATTATATTCAGAGCTGGTATTCAGATTAGAATTAAGTACTAAAATGCCACAGGTTCAAAAGATGGAGACCGGCGTCACCATGTGGATAAAGGAGAAATGAGAAACTATTTGATGAAGTCCCGGTGGCGTAATTATTAAACGCTCAACTCGCATCTTCTTTGTTGAAATTTATCTTTATAAGTTAAAAATTTAGCTTTTTGGTAAAAAACTGAACTATTTGGTTAAAAGAATAATTACGCGCGAAAGTACACCTTAGTTGGTAAATTCAGAAAGAGTGCACTTTACGATGCTTGCCTGTAGTGACTGTTTTATTAAATCTTCCCATCCTCTATTCTTGCAAAAATGCAGAGAAGTCTTTGTACCACCATGCCTTTGCTTGCCATGCACTAATTGTAAACCATGCCAGTTAAACTTCGCCTTTTTTAATGACTTTTAAAAAAAAGTACGCGAAAAGTTTTACTAGTATATGCTCTGTAAACGGGCAGTTAAAACTTTTGAATTTAATGGGGGATAATTATATTTTTGCGTTGAGGTAGAGGATTTTCAGATTCTCCTCAAAGTACACCCTAGTAAAGCGAGCGGGATAATAAATTTATGGAGGTAAAGAATTTAAAAGAGGTGAATTACGACCATTCAAAAAGGGATCCCTGGTTAAAAAATTTTTACAAAAAGGTACGAGAAGGTACAAAAAACTAAAAGTGTTTTTACAGGAATCTAGAAATAAATACCATAAATTAAAACAAAAATTAAATGAAAGTACAAGTTTTTTATTATTGGCTTTATTTTTTTAATTTGACAATGTTGCATATTCTTTCCTCACAATTTCTTTCAAACGCCATTGTCATTTGCGAAGGCTAACCCACGTACCCTCACTGTCCCGAGATCGACACCTTCTTCGTTGAAAACGGCCATTCTTTGACAATTTGTTCATGAATATAATAAATTTCTATCAGGAATTAACGGTCTCATTTAAAATTATTTTTTTTGAAATGTTCTCAGTATTTGTCATCTTGAGTCGAAAAAGAATAACTTTTTTTATTGCAATTAATAACTGAGCTTAAATTTTTTATTTCAAACTCTTAATAATCTACGTGTATAAAATGAAAGCTTTGAACACTTTCCAATTGAAAATTTTAAAACTAAAAGTCTTTAAGCTACGGGATTGTCAGTTCTTAACTTTTATAAGTTGTACAGTTCAAATATTAAAAAATATAAATCTACGATATCATTTTCAATGCTATAAATTAATAGTGAAACAAAAAATTTAGAAATTTCGAAAAATTTATCATTAAATTTATAACGTAAAGGTATTCTAAAGGATTGCAAAGATATTAGGGAATTTTTTAAACTTTCGAAGAATTTTCAAGAGCTTTAAAAATTTTCAAGGGATTTCAAAATAATTTAAAAGTTTTTGTGGGTTTTCAAACTGCAAATGACTTTTCAAAGGACTTAAAAATTCTCAAGGTATTTTAATCAATTTTCTAGGGGTTCAGGATATATCATCAGATTTTATATAATTTCACGGAATTTTATGATATTTTAATGGATTTCAAAAAATTTATTCACAAAAATTCAAGCTTTTCAAAGGATTTTAAAGATTTGAAGATATTTAAAAATATTTCAAGGCATTTCCAAATATTTTAAAGATTTTAAAAATATTTTTAAAGCTTTAAAGATGTTTTTAATTGGGTTCAATAATTTAAAGAGATTTGAAAGAATTGTAAAGATTTTAGGGGTTTCGTTCCAACGCATTTTCAAAAGCTCTAAAAAATCTCCAGGGATTTTAAAAGATTTTGAAGGATTCTAAATATATTAGACTATTTATTTTTTTAAATAATTTCAAATAGTACCAAAGAATTTTAAAGAATTTCGGTTATTTTAAAATGTATGGTATTTTAAAAATATTTCAAGGCCTTTTCAAGAGCATTTAAAAGTTTCAAGAGATATAAAATATTTAAAAGGATTTCCAAATATATTTTGCAATTCATTTTGAATCTCCCTTGAATTTTTAGGAATTTCATCAGGTTCTTTTGAGTTCTCTTGAATTCTTCTAAATTCATTTCAAATTTACTGAATTCAATGCATTTTTTTATATATGCAAATTTTGTTTAATTTTCCCTGATTTTTATGAAATTAAATTTTTTTTTCAATTCATTTGACTTTTTAAAAAGCGTAACTCAAATTCTTTTATAGTGTTAAGAATTCAGTCTAAATTTGGTAACATTCACCTAGAATTCTGATAATTTTCATCGAATACTTTTGAACTCAAAAGAACGTCAATCACAATATTAATGTTTTAGTTATTTTGTATCTTTCGTCTTAAATATTAATAGCTAGGGAAAATGAAAACTTATTTTTAAAAATCCTTACATTTACCTACATTTCCCTACTTTACCTCTCGGCACTACTTTTACTCTCCACACTTCAACTTTCACTTTCCCTCCCTTTCCCAACTTCTTTTTCATCTGCTTCATCTCTCCTCACTTCCCGAGCTTTTTTTCCTCTCAATTCCTTCACCCTCATTTCCTCTTCCACTCTCCTACTTTCCCCACACTTTCCCTACTCACCTCTCCTCATTTTCCCCTAGATGTCACCACTTCTTCTATATCCTCTACATTAATTTCCTCCCCTTATTT
>JAWWLR010000158.1:54828289-54842415 GCA_035041075.1 Acraspis erinacei | reverse complement strand
TACAGTTTTTTATTGGCTTGGGATGGTCTTAAAGCGATGTGGTCCGGCGATTATTTGAATTGATTTATCCGCAGGAAAAGCGAATTTCGAATACCCGGTTCGTATCTCTAATGAAAGTAAGCCGAATAAATTAAAGTTGGTCAAGTTCATATTCAGATTCGTCAGAAAAAAAAGGCTTTTTGGAGCCACACTCCTGGCAGGAAGAGGCAAGGGCCTGACAGGAAGAGAAGGTTCTGTATGAGGAGAATTTTGTCTATCAAAAGGAGATGAAGAATAAAAAGAATAAGACGAAGAAGAAGAATAATAAAATTCGTTACGAAGAATACCAGGAATAGCATTTCCATAGGGTAAACCGCCAAACTGTGAACTTAACTCTGCAAGAATCAACAGGCGATTGATTTTTAAATCGGTTTTCGAAAAAAATTCACCATGGAATTGAAGCAAGATTGAAGTCTTGGGAACCATATAATATATTTACTTTTTATTATTATTTCCATTTACAAGGTACTTGAAATATTTCAAGACGCCCTACTATAAAATTAAATAAGATTGGACCACGCACCCCTAATGCAGTGTTCCTAATTTTATTTGGGGTCAACAGCGTAATCGTGCCACTCTCTAAGTTTATTTTCGCCCATACTTTAGTTTGAATGCGGGAATTATACATACATTAGTACTGGCCAAATTCAAAGGCGTTGCCTTTAGATGTAGAAAATACAATTTTTTCTAGGGTTGACATGGACACATAGAAATTACGTTTTGCTAGTATTTGAATTGGTTTACCTGCAGGAAAAGTGTATTTTCAAAGTTCGAAGACGCGGTTCGCATCTCTAATAGAAGTAAGCCCAATAAATTGAAGTTGGTCAAGTCCATACTCAGACTATTTAGTAAAAGCCAATTTGGAGCCAGGCTCCTGGCAGGAAGAGACCTGGAGGAAGGAGAAGGTTTGACAGGAGAACAAGACATAATCGGAGAATGAGTTTTGTAATAGGAAAAGATCTGGGAGCAGAATGTTGTCTTTTGGTGAGAAGAAGAAAATAAAGAAGATTGTCCACCGGGAAAACCCCCAAGAATAGGGTCACCATTAGGTAAACAGTCAAATTGTGAACTTACCTCGGAAAGCAGGAACAGACGATTGATCTTTTTGAAGAATGTTGATATATCATAATCTCGCTCTGGCAAATCTGCAAGGAAAAGTTAAGAATATTGAGGGAAGATTGCCCTCAAAAATTTTTAGGAAGCTGAATCAGCAATATTCAGAGAACATATTTCGGGAAGGATTGCGGAAAAGTTGGATTTAGTATGTTTTTTGTAGAATTTGATGCGCTCTTATAAATATATATGCAACAAAATTTTGAGGGAACAGAAAGAACGTTACACACCTATAATTCAGAAAACTTATGCGACCAATAACGAGGCGAAGATATAAGCTTTGATTCGATATCAGCAAATTGTTTGACTTATTAACAAAACACAACTAAAATAAATTATTGTATTTTTAATTCACACAGCTTAAGATTTTATGACAAGTATATTCCGTTTTCTTAATAACAGTGTTCTTGCATTTTCAGAAGTCACTTATTTTTCATTTGCTTTTCATACACTTATGTACAAAACAGAGGAACAGTATCTTACTTCTATAAATGCAAGAAAATACCGTCTATCGACCCAGACCCTCAATCTATGCAAACTTTGCTTATACATAAATTGAAAACCATTGTGGTCCAACTTCAGGCCATCGCGATAAATAAATTTTTTTAACTATTTTAATAGTGCACCAATTCAGATTACGCATGCAAAGAAACAGATTTTATCAAACATGAATTTTGGACATATTCAAAACTTCCATTTTCCAAATGCGTTTTTAAGGTGATTTTTTGGTTACATTATGCATTCAAGTCGAATCGGTTTCCATAATTGGAATGATAACATTCGTAGAATAGTCAGATTTTCTGTGAAGGGTTAATTTTAAAATCACCCACTAGGAATGTTGAACAGAATTCAGATTCCGGAAAATCCGAAGTCCGGAATGAATCGGAAATTGTCCCTTTTCTCATCGGACACATCACTCGCTTTTTACAGACTGACGTTCGGAATATGCCCGAGAAAAATCGAGCCAATATAATAAAATCCTGTTGTGTAACATTTTTTATATTATCATCCCAGCAAAAACAGTAGATATGAAAAAATACAGCCAAGTATTATATGAATTTATTATTTATTATTATTTATTAATTATTTTTATTATTATTATCTAATATTATTTAATTTATTACTTTATTTATGTTAAAAATAATCAAAGTTTTTAAATAAAAAAAACAAAGCCAAGTACGGCCAGTATAGACGTTCAAAATAGAATTTTTGTATACAAGAAATGAATTCAATAAATTAGTTCAATAAATAATAATTCTTCAGTATTTGATAAAAATAAATTGATATTTAAGTGGAGTACTACAGACTTAAAAAAATTCGCCAAGCCTGTTATTTTCTTTAAGGAATAAAAACAAATGTGACAACATAACAATAATAATAATAAATTATTGTACTACAGACCCCCCACATGTTTTTTTAATTTTTTCTATTCTTCTGAAATATAAATTTATTTTTCTTATCAAACATAAAAGATTATTTATTGAACTACTTCATTAAATTATCTTCTTTAAAAAAAAAAACTTGTATTAATAAATTTTCCTCTATTTTTGCTTGGATTTATTTGTTTTATTTCACAAAATTGATTACTTCCAGAAAAAAATAAATAAAATATTAAAATTCATGTTAGTACGTCGATAAAAATCTGAGGCTTGACAGAAAATTTTGTAGACCATTTACAAACATTTTGGATATCTCACTAAAGGTTTCTGATAAGTTTTAAAGACAAGAAAAGGCTATGAAGGAATATTATTTATTGAAAAACGTGTGTAGATCTAAGATCATAGATCTTAAGCCAAAAAACCTAGATAATAAATTTTTTAATCCAGAGTCTTAAAAACTAACATCCAGATTTACGATAAAAGATTCAGGATGGTCTTCTCATGACAAAGTGATTATATGTAAATCATTATAAAACATGACAATTTTTTTTAAAAACTATGTACATAATTGAATAAAACGAAACTAATATTAGTAATCTAAATTAAATGGTGACATCTTAAGATGACTTTCGATCACAAACAGTTTTATATTTTAGTGTGAAAGTGTTTAATGGTATAGAGGATTGTGGTTTACAAGCTTTACAGTAAAATCAAAGATGATTGAGCGACGGGGGCCTACTGGAGTTTCTCTGATTTCACTTGGGGTCAATGGGGTAATCGTTCCACTTTTCATGTTTATTTTTGATCGTACTTCACGTTTTAGACGAGTAATATATACATATATTCCAGCAAGAACTTTATTTCTCACTAATATTGCAAAGGCGTCACCATCTGATGTTGCTAATACAATTTGCTCTTCGGTTGGCATAGGCCTAAAGCGATTCCGTTCTGCGCGTATTTTTATTGGTTCATCCGCAGGAAAAATGTATTTTCGAAGTTCGAATACCAGCTTCGAATCTCTAATGGAAGTGAGCCGAATAAATTGAAGTTGGTCAAGTCTATATCCAATTACGTTAGAAAATGGAATCTTGGAAGGTGGAACTATATATCGGACAGGTGAAGACGGTGATCTTGGTCTGGCAGGAGGAAGAGAACTGGCATGAGAATGTTGTCTGTAGAAGAAGAAGAATAATATAAGTCGCCACGACCAACGCAGGCAATGGGTAAACTTGGAGTCAACTTCGAAGAATTCAAGGAAATTGAAAGAAATCCATTAAATTCATATGGAATCAAGATAAATTAAAAGTAATTGAAGTAAATAAAATAAAATGGAATAAGAATTTGATAAAATCCATAAGAGTTCAACGATCCATTGCATTCAGCGGATCCTAACGTAATTGCAAAGAATTAAGTCTGAATTAGAAAAGAATTTAAAAAATCAATAAAACATAAGAATCCTTGAGTTATCTGTTTTCATTCATCACAGACAACAATTAAATTGATATTTTTATTTAAAATGGCAACTACAGAGTTTTCCATGGGTACTCTGATTCCTTTAAGGGGGCGCAGAGGAAGTAAAAACAAGATAGAAAATTCTTCAACATTTTTTTGATTTGGGGAATATTGTGAGAACAACAGAGCCTGGAGGTAGTGAGGTAGCTCCAGATAAAAAAATTTTGGGGAACTTTCTTGCTTACTTTTACTCCCCCTATGCTTCCTTAAAAGGAACCAGAGTTCTCTTGGAGCACCCTCCATTTTAACTTTATCTTATAAGAGTGCCTAAAAAGGGATTTGAGAAGAAAAGTAATTAAAATGAACGTCACTGACGGCGTGTCAGCCACCACTACCGATAAAAATAAGCACAGTATATATTTCTCTTATATATAAACTACAAAATTAAATGAAAAATGTTATCTAATAATAAATAGTTTCTTTTAAAAAGTAACTTACGCATCAATGTGGTTCACATGTCCTACTCTAAAATTATCTGAAATTGAGTGATAGCGTCCTACTGGAACTTCCTTGATTTCATTTGAGGTCATTGAGGTAATTATGCCGCTTTTCATGTTTATTTTTGCTCGTGCTTTACATTTAATCCGAGGATTATGTTTATATATTCCAGAAAGATAATCAATACTGTCCAATATTGCAAAGACGTCACCATCGAATGTTGATAATACAATTTGTTCTTCTGTTGGAATGGGACGAAAGACTTTCCGTGTTTCGATTATTTCAATTAGTTTATCCGTAGGAAAAGTGTATTTTCGAAGAACTAATTGCCGGTTCGGATTCTTTTTGGGAATGAGCTGAATAAATTGAAGTTGGTTGAATCCAGGTTCAAATACGTTTGCTAATGAAATCCTGATAGGTGGAGCTATATAGCTGGGTGTGGGAGACTGGGACCTTAATCTGGCAGGAGGAAAAGATGTGACAGGAGGATGTTGTCCTTCAGTAGAAAAAGAAAATGAATCGTCACGAGGAACACCAGGAATTGGGGCTCCATTGGGCAAGCATTCGAACTGTAAACTTAACTCTGCAAGAAGAAACAAACCATTAGATTTTTTAAAGAATAAATGTTTCTGAATTACTTATAATACTCTACAAAAGAGCCCACGTAAATACATGCGGTTCGCAGCATGAAGCTGATTCGTAGTGATGCTTTTCTTTTTTATTCCAGTTTATTTAAATGAAATTAATAATTAGAAACTAATATCTTTTAATCAAAGGTATTTGGCGTTTTACTAATAAAACCTAATATATCAATTTCCGGCTTTGAATATATATAGATTGATGCACACATACTAATTTCTAAGATCATTTGATAGAAGTTTTCGATAAAAATCTGATTCTGAGCCAGAAATTTGTTAACCCCTTTATAAATATTATGGACACTACATCTTTCTGAAGGTTTTTCTTTTGTAAAAAAACCCAAATAGGTTTTGGAAAAAGATAGCAATTGTGATAGAATGTAGATTATGACGTAGGAATTGTTATTTTTAGACAAGATTAAATAAGTTTTTAAAATTGTAGATGTAGTATTTTTTTATATTCACCAATAGAATTAAGCACCACCGTGAATATAAAGACCAGAATGATAGCGATCCTCATTTTTCCAATTAGAGGGAAAACTGATTTCTACTTTAATGAAGAATATGTTTAACAGTGCATCTTATGAATATTCTAGCATGTTATTGAATATGTGGCATCTTACTGTCAATATTATGGGTTACAGATATCAAGTTTGCCCTTATGAGATCTTTATGTTCATATTTCATAAGTCAGTCGATGCAAAGAAATTTGTTTACCTCAATAGACGCTTGTTTGGTAATAGTTTGATAATCCAGAAGCTAAAATATTACATTTTCTGTGAAAAGAGATCTTATCCTTCGCTCCGCTGGACATCGAAACACAAATCTTCCTATTGACTATGGATGCTCTTACCACTAATTATATTAAAATTTTTTGATAATTCCGATTAAAATTTATAAAGTTTTTGATGCCGTTCTAAAGTAGTTCAGTTTTTGAGGCCAAAAGTTATGATCATTTTTTTATTTTTGTTAAAATTGTTTCGTTCAAAAAAGTTAAGGTGAAAATGTAAGCCGGTAATTGTAAGAGAAACCCAAACTTAAATAATCGAAAAATATTTGTCATCATAATTTTTTATTCAAGTATAGTTATTTGCATATTTATGTTTCTGCCGCTTTAGGTAAAAGCCGTAATTTCCATTCTAATTTCTTTTTCAAAACCACATTCTATTTCTTTAAAAGTACTTTATGCAATTATATACTTCACGTTTTTTTAAATATTAGGAAATGTTTAACCAAACGAATTATTCGTATTTTTTAAATTGAAATAATAAAAAAAACGTGTCTATTAGAATTTTCGAAAACATTATAAAGAATAGGGCTTGATGTTTTAAATAAAAATTGGACGGAAATTACATTTTTGGTGAACACTAGCCTAGCAAGGGAGTTGCTCACCTTCGGAGAGTCGTGGAACCGGTACCTCTAGAGAAAAAGGTTCTCTAAGTACTTACGGCTGTTAATTTTGGTGGTTCGGAACCCACCTTAAACTGTAGGTCCCCTTCCCACCACCAAGTAAGTGTGTGGGGGGTGTGTAAAGGAATAGGAAAGAAGGTTCAAGAAAAATGTAAACCTTTAGGTGACACAATAGAAGTTTCCATTCGAATAAGATAAAGCAATTTTAAACTTCATGGTACAACTGGAACATCCTTAAGTATCCTAAATGAAGAAACCTAAACTTTCCTTTGAGATTCTAAATTGTAAAAACTTCTAATTTAAAATTGTTTCAAACCTTGGGGTTTAATTCAAAAATGCTTAATTTAAAAGAGATGTGCTCTGCTTTCAGTATTCACACAATTTGTAGTTAATACCGTTTGAAAATAAACAATTCTGATTTCCTAATATTATACCATTTTTAGGGCTTAAATTCAACAATTTCTGTATTATAAGTTGTACATGTAAGTTTCTCAAATAAGAATCATATTTCATAACAAGCGCCTATGTGACAAGACTTATCTCCTATGAATTAGCAAATATAAGGTTGTGTAAGTTTGTGGAGACTGATAAGATTTCTAGATATGTGAAGAAGCTTGGCATCCATTAAAATATTAAAATTGTTTCTTGTTTAAAAAATGTTCGGAACGTTTTGGGTTTAAATATTTATTATTACGAATTTTACGAAGAATTTAAGTTTTTAATATCAGAAGATAAATAAACGGGGACATTAACGCGCACAGTGTACGATTATATTCACTGTTAGTTTTAAAATAAATAATTACCAGATTTAATAATATTTTTTTTCTGTTTCTATGAAACTCTGATTTTTCTGGAATGACTCCGTCAGGGTAAAGTCTCATATTTTTGCTTCCTCATATAGGAAGCATTGTCATGGTAACATTTTCTACAATTTTTAAATTCATTTAATTAAACCTTCCTTAATTCAAAAATATTTAATACAATGTTCTACCTAATTCTCCGGATGTTTGTGTGGATGCGTTTGTAGATATATGTGTGGATGTCACGCTTTTTATCAACAAGATAACTTGAAAACGGTTGCAGGTAAATTGATAAAATTTGAAAGGCTTCTTTTCACCATTAAAATGTTGAAATAAGGTCCCGAAATTTTAGTTTTAAGGTATTCGTGTTTTCTGACGGCATTTTTAAATACAGAGAAGCTTATTGATCATGAAAAACATTTGAAACATACAAGAATATTATTTATTGAAAATTTTGTGACTTTTACAGAACAGTCGATTCTTATCGCTATGATTTTTTGTTCTTATCCCTAAAAAGATTCGATTTTAGTAAATACACAGAGAAAACTGGATTATACAATTTATGCTCTTCTAATGTAATTTTTTTTAGCTATCCATAGATATTAAGCCGTTAAACTTACTTATTCAGTGTTTTAGTGCAGGGTTCTAAAAAATTAACATCCAGCTTTCCGGTGAAAAAAGGCAACCTGAAATTTACGGAAATTTCCAATCATCTCTGAAAGTTTATATTTTATTTTGAAATTACTATTTTTAAAATACCGTTAATACAGTTTTAATTTAAACACTTTTTTTGAGCGTACGTTTTGGATGTGTTAATTTTAATTGAAAGTATACTAATTTAGGAATTCCCTCATTTGCATGTGTAATCCAAAAAACTTTATATTGATATTACATTAACGGTGTATAATAAAAATGTTTAATCTAGCTTATGAAATAATTTAATGAAATTTTTTACCACAGTTGAATTTTTTCTTATCTACATTAAGGTGATCTCCGAATAAGAAAATTAATATATTTAAATCTTTATAAAACATAATAATGTTCCTCAAAAACTATTTTCGCAATGGAACGAAACCGAATTATTATTATTAGTAATCAGAAGTTACTGGTAACGCCTTAAAAAGCTTTCGTTCTAGGGTGGATTGTTTTTTACCAGATGTACTATAAAACCAAATTTAAATGAGCGATGAGGGCCTACTGGAGTTTCCTTGATTTCACTTTGGGTCAATAGGGTAATCGTGTCGCTTTTTATGGACTATACACATATATTCCAGCAAGAATATTACTATTCTCTAATATTGCAAAGACCTCATCATCTAATGTTGATAATACAATTTGCTCTTGAGTTGGCATGGGTCTAAAGCGATGCCTTTCTGCCATTATTCTTATTGGTATATCCGTAGGAAAAGTGTATTTTCGAAGTTCGAATACCCGACTCGCATTTTTAATGGAAGTAAGCCGAATAAATTGAAGTTGCTCAAGTTCATANNNAGAACGTTAGAAAATGGAAGCCTAGTAGGTGAGGCTTCATTCCTAGCAGAAGAAGACCGAGACCTTGATCTGGCAGGAGGAAAAGAAGTGGCAGGGGGGTGTTGTCTGTAATAAAAAGAATATAATTCGCCACAAGGAATTGGTTAGGATAAGGGATAGACTAGGGATGCGCATGGCATTACTTAGTTCTCTAGAGGACTGTATTCCACTTTAATTGGCTGTGATGTCAACAATCGAGAAAACACCATCTTAGATTCTTCTGAATGAGCATGTAAGCCGCAAGTTCGGGCGCGGATATTGGGGAAATCTTATTTAAAGATAAATAGGTTTTTGTAGAAAGCAACTTACCCGTCACTGTGTTTCACGTGCTGTACTATAAAATTATCTAAGATTGGGCGCAGGTGTCCTACTGGAACTTCCTTGATTTCATCTGAAGTCAATGAGGTAATCGTTCCGCTTTCCATGTTTACTTTTGCTCGTGCTTTACATTTAATGCGAGGATTATGCGTATATATTCCAGCAAGAGCATTATTGCTGTCCAATATTGCAAACACGTCGCTATCGAATGTTGATAATACAATTGGTTCTTCAGTTGGCATGGGCCGAAAGACTTTCCGTATTACAAATACTTCTATTCTTTTGCCCATAGGAAAAGTGTATTTTCGAAGTTCGAATACTCGGTTCGCATTTCTAATGGAAGTAAGCCGAATAAATTGAAGTTGGTAAAGTCCATATCCAAGTACGTTAGAAAATGAAAGTTTGGTAGGTGGAGTTACATATTCTGCAGAAGGAGATGGGGACCTTGTTCTGGCAGGATAAAGAGAACTGGCAGGAGAATGTTGTCTTTCAGAAGAAGAAAAATATAAGTCACCACAATCAACACCAGTAATAGGTGCGCCATTGGGCAAACATTCGAACTGTGAACTTAAACCTGAAAGTAGAAACAAACGATTACAGTTTTTTGAAGAACGAATTTTCTTCCATTACTAATAATATATTACAAAAGTACCCAGCTCAATACCTTCTGTTCGCAGCATAAAGCAAGTTCGTAGTGATGCTTTTTTTATTGTTTTATTTTGAGATTGCTGATCTATCTAAAAGTAACAGTTGATGTAATTATGACGTTTCAATTATAATTTAAAAATTTTAAACAATGGAGCGTATAATAAATTTTAACCATGCAAATGTAGTTAGGAATTATATACTTTGATAAACTCTTTAAATTGAAACAAAACCCATATTACTCCTAAAAATAAAAAATAAACTTCCAAATTCATTGTGTGGTTAATTAGTTATGTTAAAATTTAAATTTTATAAATGGATTCCTTTTCTTCTATCGTGGCTCTTAATCAGTCTATGAATGGAATAACAATTTTTGCAGTTTTTGGCGCGTTAGGTCCCTTTCCTCGTGGCACATTACATATGAACAATGTGAAAGTTAGTTCGCGGATATACTCTTGATTTTTGATTCCAGTACTTTTTAAGAACTTTTTATATTATTAATTAAAGTTTTAAAAGTAGGTAAGTGTGAAAGGTTATCATTTTCAACTAAAAATATATGAAGTTTTTTTAATGAATTTCAAATCTTGAAAATTGTACAAAAACTAAAATTAATAATTTTGAACTAATATTTTCAATAGATTTAATATATTTAAATGGTAAAGAATTAGTATAAAAATATAAAATTTGTCGATGGATAGAATTTGACAAAAATTTCTAAAATTTGTAAGATAGAATTTTATGTATATTCTGCAGAAATGACTTTTTATAGAATTTCAATTACAAACTCTTGATATAAAAATATAAGACTTCTGCATGATTACAATTTGATAGATAGGATTTGACACGATTCTTCTGCTGATAAGTTTTAATGCAGTTTTAACGATAAACTTTTCATAGAGCAGAAAACGATCAAGCAAAGGACAAAATTCAGTAGAAATATCCAACATTGTAAAGAATAGGCTTCGATAAATCTTGGTTTGTAATTAGATTTCATAGAATTTCAATGAGAAACTGTCGATACAATAGAATACGATTTCACAGCCGATTGAATTGTAGGGTGATATCCTACCTTTTAAAACATAGAATTTGATACAAGTCTTGTGCTTCAATACAAATCTTATGAAATTCTTTAAAAGCCTTATAAGCTTTGAAATTTTTTTGAATGATATCAAGTGTACTATTGTCAATGTACTATTGTTACCTCAATCCCGCCTACTTTAGGACAAATAAAATGATTTTTTCGAGCAGTGCCTTTATAAAAATCTGAGTGTAAACCGGAAACTTGTTAATCCCTTTGCAAATATTTTGGACATTTCACATATTTCTGAATATTTCTGACTAACTCAAATAGGGTTTAGAGAAAATATAATTTGGGATAGAATGCAGATTATGAAAAGAAATTTTTATTTTTCGACAAGATTATAAAAGTTCTTAAAATTATAGATGTAGTATAGTATTATATTTACCAATAGAATTAAGCATCACGGTGTAGATAAGGACCAGAGTGTGAACGATCCTCATTTTTTTTAACTAGAGGAAAAACTGATTTATACGTTAATGAAGAATATGGTTAGGAGTGCATCCTATCAACATTCTAGTATGTTATTCAATATGTGGCATATTACTATCAATGTGATACCTTATATGCATCAGGTTTGCCCTTCTAAAATATTCATGTTTGTATTTCATAAACCAGTTCATGCAAAGAAATTTGTTCACCTCAATATAGGCTAGTTTGGGTTTTGTAGTGCAATTTTCACGAATAGCGCTAAGGTAAAAATCATTGTCCCAAACAGAAATTTCTCCAAACACTTGACTTTTAGTCTTTTATTATTAGTGGCTTACCACTTTTGCCACTAAGCTATAACAGATTTCGAGAAAATAACCTTTTTTGCAGATCCTTTATTGTATAGCAAGATTTTCTTTTCATACAAGTCAAAAGATACAAAAATTTATATTATCTTCGGCGTTGGTAGCGACCTCTATTTCACAGAAAATTTAATATTAATTTCAAAATTCATCATTATTTTCGTATTCATTTTTAACTATTTTCATGATAAAATTCGTTCGTATTACCTTAAAAACTTCTGGCACATTTAAATTTATAATACTGTCGTTTTTAAATGTACGCATCTGGCAAGCAGGAATATAAAAATAATATAATTTAATAACATAATTTAAAAGTTAATGTTATACAGGTGGAAAAGGGCATAGGAATATTTTCATTTCTTAATTTCTTCTAGAATTACTCAATCTGTTCGCACGGACTTTCGAATTATCACAAATTATATGTATCTCTTTAAATGAAATAATTTCAAAAAAACATGACAATTAGAATATTTTTGAAAACATTCCAAAGAAAAGAACGAGCTTTTTTGTTAATAAAAATTGGAAGGAAATTACTTGTTTTGCAGGAAGAGCAAGAAAGAACAAAATTTATAGAAACAATCATGACCTGATCTATTTTTGATTATTAATTATTGATCTGATTATTATTTTCGCTTGGGTTGAACTTGACAGTACACCTGGAACATTCTTAAGTTTAATAAATGAAGAAACCTAAGCTTTTCTTTGAGATTGAAATTAAACCAAAAAGTGCTATTTATTTAATTTTAAAACTTTAAAATTTTATTAAATAAATGTTTTATCCCTTAAGGTGTATTTAAAAAATTCTTAATTTAAAAGAGATGCATACTGCTTTTAATACTTAATTTTTAGTTGATAGCGTTTGAAAATAAACGATTCTATTAGTCTATTAGACAAGAATGATCACCTATGAATCAGCAAATAAAAGGTTGTGAAAACTTGTGGAGACTGATAAGATTTCCAAATACGTGAAGAAACTTGGCAACCATAAAAATAATAAAATTATGAAAGTAAGAATTTTCTCCAAGATATTTTACTGGCTAGAACTCATTATTTAATACATTATTTAACTTGTTTCGAAAATGTTTAAAACCTTTTGGGTGTTAAGATTTATTATGCTTAATTTGATAAATAACTGATGTTTTTAGTATTAGAAACACGAACGCGCGCCTTGTGCGCTTATATTTTCTATTCTTAAATCATTACCAAATTTAACAATGTTTAAACGTAAATGGCATCAAAAATCAGGAAGAAGGTTTTTGTTATGTTGTTTTTTTCTCTTCAAAATATTGTCTTTTTAAAGAATTGTTGAATGTGGTGGGTTTATTTGGCGTGGGTTTCACATGTAATAGAGAGATGATTCTTTTTAGAGGACCACATGCACTGGAGGAATTAAACTTTTTTGTGATACTTGTGAGATGATATTCTGCTAATGTCAAGAAAATAATTTCACTTTTCAGGTAATTAACTACTTTCATTCCATTTATCCATAGCATTAGAAATGTTGTGATATGACAAATATCATAGTTAAATCATTATAAACCTATAATAATTTTCATTAGAAAATATCTCTTTGAAACAGAACACTTTTCATTTTTTTCCGGAAAGGATTCGCTGCGGCATTGACGAAATATTGAAGCCTTGGAAACTATATAATATGTTGGTTTTTTATTATTTGTTATTACAAGGTAATGAAAACATTTGAAGACGCCCTGCTATACAATTAAATAAGATTGGGAGATTTACCTCTACTGCAGTGTCCTTAATTTTATCTGGGATCAATGGCGTAATTGTGCCATTTTCCAAGTTTATGTTTTCCCCTCTTTCAGTTCTATTGCTGGAATTATATTTATATAGTCCAGCTAGAATATTAGTATTGTCCAATATTTCAAAGACATCGGCATCGAATGTTTATAATACAATTTTTTCTAGGGCAGTTCTGAAAAGGATGAGCAGAAAAGAAATTTTTAATTTTGCCTGAATATGTACTTTTCCTATACCGATGGGTAATGATGTTACCATCCCGACCCTTAATCACTTCTATGTCCAAAAAACTGATTCTATTATTCTGCTCTATTTCGTGAGTAAATTGAAGTTTTGGATGAAAACTATTAAAAGCAAAAATAACCATCTGCAATTTTTTCAGAGGAACACACAACAAGCCTTGATCTAAAGATGATGGATGTTCGGTCGTTGGAGCGCTTGCGAGGAAAACTAGCAGGGCGCTGACTGGGTGCTGGTTCGGCAAACTGGAGCTCGTCCGGCGGGAGTTGTCTCTGCTACGCTGCGACGAGAGAGGGGTTCGGAAGAACCTGCGGTGTGCGCTGGAAGCCACCGTTCGCTGACCTCGGAAGTTGACGGGGCGCTGACCGGGCGCTGGTGTGGCACACTGGAGAACGTCCAGCGGGAGTTGTCTCTGCTACGCTGCGACGAGAGAG
>JAWWLR010000158.1:54718050-54732670 GCA_035041075.1 Acraspis erinacei | reverse complement strand
TTGTGACATAGCTTTAAATCTTTTCAGTTTTGAAGGCTTTGAAATCTTTGTGAGATATTTCGAAATCTTTTGCTATTTAACAATTTTTGAAATATTTGTGAAATGTTTGAAATCTATAGACATTGTTTTAAATCTTTTCAGTTTTGAAGGCTTTGAAATATTTGGTGAAATGTTTGAAATCTATCTCGAATCTTTTTAATCTCTTTTTAATATATTAATATCTTTTCACTTTTATAATATCTGTGAAATATTTGTAAATTTGATTAAATGTTTGAAATCTTTATGTAATTTTTATTAAATATTTATTTCAGCTTTTAAAATCTTCTGAGGTGTTTGTGAAAGCACTTGAAATCATTTAAAATCTTTGAAATTTTTTGAAATCTTTTCTCTATACCTCTTTCGATTCTTGTGAAATCCTCTGAACTCTGTGTGAAATATTTTGAAATGTTTTTTCCTTTTTCAAATCTTTGAATTATTTGTAAAATATTTAAAGTATTTATGGTATCTTTAACATATTTTTTGAAAACTTTTGAGATCTTTTGGAATTATTCTAAATCTTCAAAATCTTTTTAAAATCTTGGAAATCTGGTGTACACTTAAAAGCCGAGTTCTCATCCCCTAGTAAATAGGCGTTATGATGATTATCTTAATTAATTACTAAATTATATAATCTGTGCTTCGTAAACACTTACATTTTATATAGTTTGGCAGGGTTTCTGTATATATGCGGTGCATAATAATGCGCAATATACTCGACTGGGTACTCGCGCACTGCGGCCCTTTCGAGGCGAGAGTAGAAATTGTCTCTCCCCCTACCCCCTGAGAAACTGCGTGGGCCAGCAGTTCTAGCAATTGCAAAACCGGCTTCTATGGGACCTGGAGTGTACTCTCGGTTGTGTCCTTCTGCTTGTCGTATTTGGGCCTTATGATGTGGGGCTTTATATTTTTGAAAATAACATTTTGGGCCTGTATTCCCTATATTCTTAGGATCTTGAATAATATATTTTCTTAAATTTTCTGATTCTAGGTGGATGCCCCGCTCCGCTATGAGGCCAGCCGAGGGCGACACATCGGACTGCATCCTCGTGGTTGGCATATCGCGGCCAAAAATGGCCGCAGCCTTCCTATCTGTCGCCCTGATCTCTCTTTTCCTGACTTTTCACATCCTCTATGATAGTGCAGTCTACAGTCTTCATGCCGCTTCCGTGATGGAAAGCAGAACAGTAGAGCTGGTATCCCGTGCCCGAGCTACTCCCCCTCTTCTTTTCTCCAACAAAATACATTTCCCACGCACCAATAGATACCTTCCTCAAGCCATTATCATCGGTGTAAGAAAATGCGGAACCAGGGCCCTCCTCGAGATGCTCTTCCTTCATCCCCAAGTCCAGAAGGCAGCTGGCGAAGTTCATTTTTTCGATCGTGACGATAACTACAGTAAAGGTCTCGAATGGTATCGAAGAAAGATGCCATATTCCTTCAAGGGACAGGTCACTATCGAAAAAAGTCCTAGTTACTTCGTCACGCCGGAAGTAAGTTAATTATCCTTTAAACCCGGAAATAAGTCTTAAGTATTTAGACGTTAGTTAATTCTTTCAAACTTAACCTTCTCATACTCTCCCATAACCTCCCCTCCCATACTTACCCTCCCCTAAACCCTTAAACTCTACTACTTCTCCTCCTTTCCCATACTTACTCTTCCCGACCACCTACATCCCACTACTTCCCCTCCCTTCCTATATTTACCCTCCCCTACTCACTATACTTCACCACTTCACATCCTTTTACACCCTTTCACCCTTTGCTCCTTTCAACAACTTCTTCCTCTTATACTTCCCCTTTTCGGTGTTTCCTTAGACATCACTTGCCCTCACCTGCTCACCCACATTTCTAATCGCTTCGCCCACTTAACTTTATTTACACTTACTTCTCATACTTGCGCTCTCTAATTTGTACTACTTCCCACCCTTTATTACTCCACACTCCTTCTACTTCTTCTTCTCCATTTTTTTCTCATTTCCCTTGCTTCCCCTATGCTCATTTTACATCTCGCCCCTATTTCCCTCTCCTTATTTCCCTTACTTTCTCTCCCTTCAGTTCCCCTACTTCCCCTCTCCTCAGTTCCCCTACTTCTCCTCTCCTTTCTTTTCCTACTTTTTCTCTTCTCATTTCCATTGACTTCCTCTACTTCCATTCCCATTATATCATCTTACTTTCTCTACATTCCAGCTCTTCACTTCCTCTACGTTTCCTTTCATCACTTGCCCCACCTTCCCTGCCGTAATTTTCCTACCTTCTTCTACTTTTCCTTCTCTCGATTTCACTGCTTTCCTTTCACACAGAAAAAAAATATTTAATTTTTTTGGGCCATCCTAGTGTCAAGTCTTCGTCCAATAACCTAAAAATCTCTCCACAAGTAATAATTCATTTTTAAAGGTAGCATGCTAGAATGAGATTATTGGCATAAAAAATGAAATAAAAATCTAGTACACATCCTGACGCAAGGATTTGGAATCATCTCATTTCTTGAAGTGATCACTTTTTATGGCACGCTGTCAACTCACAAAAACGGGTAACTGTAACGCTTTCACGGTAACGCTTCCTCACCTTTATCTCTGATTCGTTTCTCACACAGACTGACTCTTTGAATCCCTCTGCCTGTCTATCTCTTCTTCGTTTCTTCCATTTCTCTCTCTTTCTCGTTCGCTCTCTTTCTTTCCATCCTTCACTCTACACTCACACTGAGCCTCTGACAATATTAGCAGTGTATAGCGGCATGCGCTCATATATATAAAAGTGTATAGTAGCATGCGCTCTTCTTGAAGGAGGTGTTTCGTGCCCGTGCGTTAATTGATTTGCGATTTGTGTATAATTACTGAAGTGTTATGTAATAATTAAGTGTATTTCAACTATTTTTTATTTTGATAGAGTTTAAAGAAAGAACCTATCCAAGAACCTATCCAAAATTGAAAAAAGTGCTCCTCGAGTGAAAAAATTTCCCTTTCAATCTTTTCGAAACCTAACCAAATTATTTAGTCAACATTTTCGAAATATAGCTATATTCTGAGTCATCTTTCTTAATAGAATATTTGACTTGTTATCACGTTCCAATATTGAGAAAACGTGCCTTCGAGCGAAAAAATGCACTTTTTTTTATCGATTCAGAAGCTCAATAGCTAAAAAGTAAATTTTTACTTTTTAAATTGGATTTTTTATCACCGTCCAGAGATGAAAAACGTGCAACTCGAGCGAGAAAAACATTTCTTTCTGTATTTTCTCGGAACCTGATCATATTTTTTTAAATCGGGGTACAATTCTTTACTGGAAGTTGAATTTTTTTTATAATCATTTAAAATATTTATAAATTCTTGGGATATAAAAATACTTTAAAACCAAATTTATAATCGGCAAAATCTTATAAGATTATTATTATACTATTATTATTATCATCATATTACTATTATTATGATAATATTATAATATTAATATTATATCATTATTATAAGGATAAATAAACTCAATAACAGTCTATTTAAATATTATACAAAAGCATTATTTTTATGATTTTATCATAAAGAAAGAAAATCCAAAAAATAGATCTCAGCATTAATTTAGTAGATTATTATGCATTATGGACTGTTTTTGTAAACCAATAATATTTTTTTATGAGCTTTTCTTTTTTTTGAAAGAATACGCCATTAATTCTAAGGTGGAAAGAAATAATTTGCAATAATAGCGGAAAATGGCGCATTGAACTATTTTGTTGAAAAGTCGTTTTATTTTATTTTTTATATTTTTTTTCATTTTTGGTTTAACATATATTTTCTTTATAGTTGAAAATTTCACTATTTGGGTGTAAATTCTTGTATATTGTTATTCGTCTTTTTTGGTATAAAATTAATTTTAAAAATGACTTATTAACAGTCATCTTTTTTTGTTAGGAAATTACTCTTTTTGTCTTAAAATTATTTTTTCGTTGTTGAAAATTTAACTTCTTTGTTTCATTTTTGATTGAAAATGTATAATTTGCCATTTGAAAAGTTAGCTATTAGGTAGAAAATTCATGAATTTTGTTAAAAAGTCGCCGTAACTTCGTTTATGGACGTCGCCTTGGAGCTACTTGATATCCGGTTCTTTTTAATTTTTTGATCCCTCAATTCGACTTGTTCAAATCGAAAGGTTCCATCTCGGAGAAACCACATCAAGAGCTGATAGCTCGCGGAGACCAAATGAAAAGGTGCTACAGAGTTGAGAGTACTGATGTCACAATACAATTTACATGGGATTTTGAAGCTTCAAAAGTTCACTTCAAGAGTTGGCACCTTATCATTTTGTCTCCACGTATTAGCACCCTTTTCATTTGGTCTCTCCGAGTTGCAACCTTGTCATTTGGTCACCTCGAAGTGAGTCCGAGTCCTGTAAATAATACATCTGAAATTTTTGCCAGGTGCCTGAAAGAATTCGTGCGATGAACTCGAGTATAAAGTTGCTACTGATCGTACGCGAACCAGTAACCAGAGCGATATCAGACTACACCCAACTACGAACTCATGCGGCTACAGCTTCCACAACAACAAGTAATGGAACACCAGTTCCCTATCTCCAATCATCTCGCAGTTTTGAGGAGCTGGTTATAAGGCCGGATGGATCCATCAACGAGTTCTACAGGCCGATTGCTATTTCCCTATACCACAACTACATGCATCGGTGGCTAGAGGTCTTCTCTCGTGATCAGATTCTGGTAGTGAATGGTGATCGACTCATAGAAGATCCGGTTCCTCAATTACGTAGGATCGAGAGCTTCCTAGGTCTCCAGCCAAAAATCGGTAGGCATAATTTCTACTTTAATCACACCAAGGGCTTCTACTGTCTTCGCAACGACACCGCAGAAAAATGCTTAAGGGAAAGCAAAGGTCGCCGGCATCCCAGAGTCAGTCCTGTGGTAGTTACGAAACTCCGTAAGTTTTTCAATGAACACAACCAGCGTTTTTACGAGCTGTTGGGCGAAGACCTCGGCTGGCCTGAGGAATAGATCTCACTTTAGCTTCCTACCTTAGGTTCCATGGGTATCGATTCTGCACTGGGTACTTTGATGAAAGAAGAGCTTTGCTCAGGGGCTTACACGAAAAAACTCTTGCTGTTCGAGTCTTTAAAGCAGCAATAATTAGAAAAGATACCAAAGATATTGACAATATCTTTCAAACAAAAGTATACGAATCAGTGATGAGGATTAGAAATCTTTTAGGTACTTGGGTAATCATATTACCACTTTCCACCTTTCTAGGTGTATCTGCTTTTTACACATACCATTTTCTCAGAAAACAAGTAAGAATACAAAGCTTAAAAAATGGCACCTAACTAGATTTCTAAAATCAGGTAGGTACCTAGGTAATCCAATTACCACTTTCCACCTATCGAGATCAATCTGTTTTCACAGCAATCTTCTTAGAAGACTAATTGGAAAACGAAGTTTCAACAAATTCAGCAAACCAGATTATTAATCTCTTCAATTTCAAGTATCTATGTATATCAAATCTGCTATATTCTCATTCATTAGAGACAGTGATCAGGATTAGCAATCTTGCAGGTAACCTAATTACCACTTGTTACATTTCGAAATCAATCTGTTTTTACAGCAGTTTTCTCAAAAAATGAATTGGAATACAAAGGTTCCAAAACAACACCTAACCAGGTTCTTAATCCCTTTTCAGTTTCAAATATATGTATCAACTCTGCTGTGATAACTGATTGAGCCCTTAGTTCTTGAACTTTAGTTCTAGAACTTTAGTTCTCGAACATTAGTTTAGAACATTATTTCTAGAACCTTTATTTCCAGAACAACTAGACAAAAAACCGAAGATATTATCAATATCTTTCAAATAATATACGAATTACTTCTGAACCAAGCATACCTCAGAATATAGTTTTGTCAAAATCACGAATATCTACTCAGAAGACTAATTGGAATACAAAGATTCCAACGTTGGATTGAACCAGATTCCTAATCTCTTTAATTTTAAGTCTGTATTTTCAGTTGGCAAAGCTAGTCTCTCCACTTGTTAAATGTAGAGCAAACCCCAATATTTTCTTCGAGGAATTGGGATCATTCTTTCATTTTAAATACCTTGAGTTAGCAGTTTTTCTCTTTTTCACCGACACAATCAAAAAGCAATCAAGAAATATCCTAATGAGAGCACATCAAAGTACCCGTGCAGAACTAGCTGAAGATTGAAAGTCTGCGTGGATGACTGTTTCGAGGAGGAAAAAAGAGAGATACCTTTAAAAGGCGTTTCTGTCTATTCAGCGTCTGGATCACATTGATCCTTGACTAATTATGTACTACAAGTTGATAGTTAAATTGCAAAGATTTAATATTTTTCTAATCCACATTGGAAGTTGTTATACTCTATGGTTAAGGTATTATACATAATATTGAACATATCAATCATGATGGAAGATGCGTCCAAACAAAGATTTAAAATATTACTAGTTGAAAATCAGTGCTTACCAAAAGAGTAGGAAGGAAAGTTTCTGCACGTTCACTTAAAAAATGTGAAGAAAGATGCAATTACTTTTTTTTATTTTGCAGGAACACACTTAAAAAAGACTGATATTAAATTAATTACAAAATATTTAAAAGGTTTATCTAGTTTATCAATTTCTTTTGCAAAAACTCTTTTCATTCAGATAAACCTTCATTATTACCTTTTATTTTATTTCAGAAAGATATTTTTTTTTAAATTGTTCTGCTTCATGTCAAAATTGTGGCACATTATTACTTTAATGTCTGAGTAGGGAAACAATGCAGAAGTTTGGTAAATTTATGAAATAATATAAATTTCATTCATCCTAGTTGTACAGCTTTGTAAAGCAGTTTATGTGGAGAGTGCAGAAAGGTAAATGTGTTTCCTTGGAACATTATCGTGATAACGCTCTATTATTTCATTCATCGCCAGAGTTCCCTCGTTTCCGCCGAAGGCTGCAATTCTAGAACTATATATAATAACCACTATTACAGTGTTCAATGCAAAATTTAGCTGCTTCCAGTTTAAGCTTCACTGTATCAGCAGTTAATGATTCCTTATTTTCACACATAAATTGTTTAGATTTAACAGCTGAAAAAATACTTCACAGTTTTTTAATTATTTAAAAAAGGTGCAGAATCTTCTTTCTAGACGCATAGGGAAATAGTTCGTCAGAAGAAAAATGTTTGAAGAAAGCAAAATTGTGATAATAAAAATTGAGGAGGAAAATTATATCTTCAAATTGGCGACAATCTTCCGTCATGATCATACAAACTGGTTGCCTTGAATGGGATTCGAAAGCTAATTTTGCTTATCTAGAGCCAAATATCGTGCGAAAGAATTTTTCTAGATCGTATACTTTAAACCGATGTATATGTATACAATTCGAAAGTATAAACGTAGATAGTAAGTTTAAGTTAATTTAAAAGGTTCAGATACAAGTCGCCAATTCATATCAAAAGAATTCAAACGCGAGAGCTACTCTCGCGTAACGAGTACATATCAAGATTGTGATAATATTTATAATTAATGTGTTAAATTATTATCAGCAGTTAAAACGAATTTACTATCCTTGATGGAGTGTGACTATTCATAGAATTTATCCAAAAAGATTACAATGAAAGTACTTTATATCGTAATCGAGTTTATTTTAGAATAAGTGTGTTGAGCTTAAAAAGTTTTGCAGTGGAAAAATATTTGAAAAAAAAAACATCTAAATTGATTTTTGTATCAAATCCTTACTTTTATATTCATTTTTTTTACATTAATTAGGGAAGTGTCACATATTAGTATTACTATTGATCCCAATATGTGACCACAACTGGTAGAACCAGTGCAAAGAAATTGAGAAAAACGAGCTGTACAACCTATACAGTGTCCTAATCTGTTCTACAGTCCCCTACAAATAAAGTGAAACAGATTTGAGTTATTTGTTCAAGATATAAATGGACTCGAAGAGTTGAATTTGGAAATTATCCAAAAAGGAATTGTATTATTTTTTTTTTATTATCAAAATCTAGTATTTTCTTTTCATTCCAAACTACAATAGTGGTAGTGAAAGATACTGAATTGAAAATAGAATTACTTTCACATTGAAAAAAATAGAATTAGAAGATAGACCAGAGAGACAATATAATTAAAATTAAATTACGGCTTTATTCATTTAAGATACTTTGCTTTCGTGTTTGTATTTCAAAGTAGCGAGTGCAGTTGACTAAGAAGATAATGTATCGTACAATTACAGGCCTGTACAAAAATCCTAAAATAGGATTTAATTACATGTTGGTAGCTAAAATTAAATCCAATCTAAGTGTGTTAATTTTAGAATTTAATTATTTTAAAAAAACGTTTCTTATCACAATTACTTTCTCATTAAAGAAAAGGTATTTATCGAGATTTGTAATATAACTAAAACTTTGGGAAGCATATTAGCCAATACGATTGTTCTATACGAATATCAGGGTGGCGACTCGACCAGGAAACTGAGAAATACCGGGAAATGACTGAGAACTTTATTGACCAGGAAAAAACCGGAAAATAAACGGGAATTTAATTTAAAAGCCGGGAAATTACTTTTGATCGCAGAAAAATACAAATTTCCGAAGAAAAAATATTGCTGAATTATAATAGAAAATTTTGTTGCGTTGATCATTGCTCATTCATCTTTATTCAGTTGAAAAATGCAACTACTTGGTTAGAAGTTAAACTCTTCTGTTAAAAATTAGTTTTTTTAGTTGAAGATTCATAATTTTACTTAAAAATTGATCTCTGGCTTAAAATGTTACGACTTTGCTGAAAATAAATTTTTTAAACTAAAAATTCAAATATTTCCGTAGAAAAGTTGACCATTTTGTTGAAAATCCATTTTTCTTTTTGAACAAAAATTAATTCCTTGATATGAAAATTTAACAGTCTATTTTGGTTGAAAATTGATATTTTCTGGTTCATAATTCAACAGCTTGGGTGAAAATTTGCCTTTCTTCATTCAAAATTCAACTATTTGATTGAAAATCCATGTTTTCTTAAAAAATCGATCTTTTTGGTAGAAAATTATCTTTTTCTTTGCTAATAAATCTTCTTGTTTAAAAATTTTTTTTCGGTTAAAAAATCCAGTTTTCCAATTAACTATTTATCATTTTAGTTGAAAATTTATTTTTCAAGTGGAAATCAAATTGCTAGGTTGAATGTGCAACCCTTTGTTAAAAATTATTTTTTTTTAAAGATTCATCCTTTTAATTGAAAATCCATTTCTGGTTGAAAAGATATCTAATCTGATGAAAATCAATTTTTTTTAACTAAAAACTTAACTATTCCAGTATAAAATTAAAGTATTTTGCTTGCTATCTGCTTTTTCGTTAAGAATTATATTTTTTACAGAAAATTTAACCATTCTATTTTTGGTTGAAAACTTATCTTTTTTCGATATAAATTTAACTATTTCATTGAAGTGATATTTTTTATTTAGCAATTAAACTAGCTGTTTGAAAATTTATAAACTTTGTGAAAATTTTGTATTTTTGTGCAAAATTAATCTGTATGGTTGGAAATAATTCATCTCTTCGGTTATAAATTCAAGTATTTCAGATAAATATTTATCATTTTATTTAAAAAAATCATTTTTTAAGTTGAAAATAAAATTACTTAGTTAAAACTTAACATCTTTTGTTAAAAATTATATTTTTGATTAAAGATTTTTCATTTTTATTCAAAATTCATTTGTATAGTTGAAATATGAACTGTTTGATTAAAAACTTCTTTTTTCTTTGAAGGCAAAGGATTTTTTTGCCGAATATTTAAAATTTTTTTAATCTGTTTTTTCTTGGGTTCAAAACTATTTTGTTTTTTAAACTTGAAATGTAGCTATTATTACAGTTAAATATTCCATTCTTTTAAAGAAAAATTCATCATTTTGGTGACACATTAATTTTTCGACTAAAATTTAATTATTCAATTGTTTGTTCAAAGATTATCTTTTTTAGTTAAAAATTCATCTTTTTGGCAGAAATTAGTCTTCTTGATTCAAAATTCATCTTTCTGCTTTGAAATTCAACTACTTCAGTTACGGATGTACAATTTGAGGTGAAAACTCATCACTTTATTTGAAAATCTATTTTTTTTTTAAAGTTAGTTGTTTTTTGTGGAAAGTAATTTTTTTAGTATAAATTGAACTTATTCCAATTGAATATCACATAATTTTTGTTGAAAATTGATCTGTTTGATTGAACTTTTTTAACTTAAAATTTAATTAGTTAAGTTTTATTTGACAATTTATCTTTTTTAGTAGAAATTAATTTTTTGTTGTTGGAAATTTAATTATTTCAGTTGAAGATTCATTGTTTTAGTAGAAAACTCTTCTTTTTGGTTAAAGTCAACTCTTACAGTGGAAGATTTATCATTTTAGTTGAAAATGTATTATATTTTTAGTTTATTTCGTTATTATTTGTTGAAAATTAATTTTTTCCGCTAAAAGTTTAACTATTCCATTTTTTGTTAAAAATTGATATTTTTTACTAATAAATTGGAATAAAAATAATTTTAATTTATTAAATTATTATTATTTATTTATTTAATTTAAATTTTTTTTAATGTTTCAAAATTAATTCATTTTGCAATTTTTTGCTCTGTTGTGTTGATTAAGTTGACTAAGAATTTAGAAAAACTCAACTGGGAAAACCCGGGAAATTACCGGGAATTAAAAAATAAATATCTTGAGGCGCTACATCATAATTCTTTGATAAAGGCCCAATGAATATTTCATAAGGTTCTAAGTAGAGTTTAGAAAGCTTTAAATGAACGTGCGAACTGCTTGAATTATAATGCACGCTACACTATCTTTCTCTTCTTAATTTTTTATACTGAGAATAATGAAGATCATATTTTGAAGCCGGTGAATGCAAACAATGCTGTGAAATTAAACAAAATTTAATTAATTAGTTGCTATCCCATCTTACAAAATAGGTGGAACTAAATGTTAATTTTTTTAATTTGTTCAAAAATCGAACATTTAAACTGTAAATGATTCAAGAATAATAAAGGGAACAATTCTGTTCTTAAGTTTTGATCAAATCCTTTTTAAATAACAAAAGGATTCTATTTATAATATTAATCTAAAAATTCTAAATAGTTTTTTATTTTAATTTTATGTTTTATTTTAATATTATAAAATAATGCTTGTCTTAACTTGTTACTACCGCAATATAATTTGTCAATTTTGTATCCTGAAAAAGAGATAAAAAAAATTAATTTATGGAGAAAAACTTAGAATATCTTAATTTATTATTTAGGTTTTATTTTAAAAGATGCTAGAATGTTAGAATATAATATTAATATACAAATTCTAATTAGGTTTTTTATTTTAATTTTACATTTTATTTTATTATTGGGAAATAATGCTCGTCTTAACTTGTAAATTTTTGAAGATTTTAAAATAAAATTTTCAAAATTTTAAAGGATTATTGAAAGGTTTCAATATGATATAAAATATTTCTACAGATTCCAGAAAAAAATGTAATTAATTTTTTATTTTAGAACTTAAATTTGAAAAAATATTTAAAAAGATTTTAAAGAATTCCAAATTATATTTAGAAGTTTTAATAAGGTGCAACAATAATTTGAAACATAAAAACATTTCAACAAATTTAAAACAGAGTACAGATTTTTTAAATTTTCGAACAAAAAATTTAGAAGCTTTTTAAGAATTTTAAAAGAATTTCACAGAATATCGGCAATCTTTAAAAATCTTTTTGAATGTTCTCGAGAAATCTAGAAATATTATTTTAAAAAACTGGAAAAATAAATAGCTATTTGAAATTTTTATTTTTAATTGAAAACTTTTTTCCCTTCCAATTATAATTTGCGAACAAATTTTTTCTTTCCTGATTCAAAAATACGTTTTGATTGAAAATTTAACGATTTCCTTGAAAATTCGACTTTTTTCGTTTGAAAATTCATCACTATTGATAGAAAGTTGGTATTTTTTAAATTAAAATTACAACTGTCGTTTAGTTTCAAAATCAACTATTATATTTTTTGTTCAGAATTAATCTTTCTTGGTTAAAAATTGAACTAAATTATTAAAAGTTTAACTACTTTATTAACAATTCACTTGTTTGTTTAAAGATTCATTATCTTGGTTCAAAATTCATTTATTTGCTTAAGAATTCAAACATTTTGTTAAAAATTTGTTTTTTTTTGTTTGAGGATTTAACTATTTTCTTGAAATTTGTTGTTTTTTGTGAGTCGAAGTGTTTTTTATTAAAAATTATAATGTTTGGGGATTGAAATATTAATTATTTTTTTTCTCCCTATTTTCATTAAATAATAATTCATAGACATTTTGAAAAGGTGGGATCAAATTGAAACAGTCATAGAATAAATGAGAATTTAACTATGTAGAATACTTCCTCATGTGAAAGCTCGTTAATTTGTAATTATTATTTAAGCACATGCAAACGAAACCTGAGAGCACTTTGAAGTAAAAGCTAATTTGAACAGAGTAAGCGCATTAACAGCCTGTAATCGTATTTAGGAATTTCATTTTTTTCTGTCTTTTATAACATCTATCGCCATGAAGAAAATCTTATAATTTCCATGTAAAAAATGCGATGAAAAGTATAATAAATTTAATAAAAAATTAATGAAGTTATTCAGTTTAAATTGACATTATATAAATTTAAAAAATATAAAGGTAGTTGAAATGTAAAGCAATTAAAATTTAACAAGGACAAATCTAATTTAGAATAATTTAAATATAACAATTTCATTTAACAAATAGAACCATTTTCTACTAGAAGAAAAGAGAAATTTTGAACAATTTTAAAATTCGATAAATGAAAATTGAATAATTCCTGAAAGAAGGACTTTAAATAAAACATGTTCAATTATTAAAACTTAAGGTTTTTAGGCCAAGAAAATACAAAATATTGATTCAGAAAGTACAATTTTTCTAATTTTTAAAATCAAAAAATGTAAAATATTAAATTTAGGTTTCTCTCGAAACTTAAGGACTTCAAATTCGAAGATTTCCAAATTAAAAAAATTAATCTTCCAAACTTGGGATAATGTATGAACAGAAAAAATGTATATTCTGCGTGCTTTAATATTCTCTAATGGTCCATTTTCAAACCTATATAATTATAAATCAAAATATCAGAATTTATAGCACGATTGAAAAATTCCGATACTGTAAGTTTCACAAAAAATAAAATACTGATAATAGAAAATTCCCGCAATTATATAATTTCCGATAATTTAAAATATCTGCATTTAAAAATTTCCGACATTTTATCATGTTACCAAATTATAAAATTTTTTAATCTAAATAATTAAGAAAATATTTTATTAATAGATAAAGAATTAAATAATAAATGAAGAATAGAATAAAACCCATTTTCGTCGAATATAAATATTTAATTTATCGTTTTACTATTTAAGAATTTTTAATGGTTAAATTTAGAAAGTTTATAATTCGGGAATTTCCCTTGCATACTTTTCTCTTCCGGAGAAAGGAGTCTCTAACCTGATTCATGATGAATTCTCGAGAATTCATCAAAAACTCTTTAAAATTCTTTAGAATTCAATTAAGATCAATATGCCCTAATAGAAAATAAAAATCCGGCAATCATGCTGGAAGATGAAATTAAAATCCGGCGTATGCTGGAAATTAAATTTTTCAAGTTGTTGGAATTAACCTTGAATGTTTTGGGATTCGTTATAAATGCTTTGAAATTTTTTATAATTCTTTAGAATTCAATTAAGATCAAATATGCCGGAAAAGAACATTTAAATTTTAGTAAAAAAATCTAAAATAAAAAAAGAAAATCAAAATCAATCGCATTTTTCGGAAGACAATAATTGATCAATTTTTAAACTTGATAAAATGAAGCTTAAATTCTTTATAATTCATCATAAATTCTTTGGAATTCATCATAAATTCTTTAGAATATTTTAGAATTTAATTACGATAAAAAATCTCGGAAGAGAAATTAAAATTCCGGCATATTTTGCAAAAAAGCAATACTCGATTTTGTTTTGGAAATTTTCAATTGGCTGGAATTTTTTAATTCGATAATATCATAAACTGCTGAGTGAATTTTATTATTCGAGAATTTTAGATTGTCGTGAATTTTTAAATTTCGTTCATTTTATTTTTTTTAACTTTTCATTGTCCTGATTTTATTTTTTATTTAAAGCCTGAAAAATTGTACAGTTACTTAGATTCAGACTGCAAGTCAAAAAAGCTTTAGAGTTTTTAATAAAGAATTTCCAATATTGAAAAATTTCACATCTAACAACTCAGAAAAAAGTCTTCTTCTCTGAACCTGTTTTCAGAATTTAAAACAAAATCATCTTTTGAAAAAGGCACTAATTTTCATTTTCCAAATTGTTTTGAAATTTATACAAAAGATTGTTCAGTTTTTGAGAATAAAAGATAATCTTTGTCGATAAATATGCCTTTTGGAAAAATTCAAGAGTTAGAAAAAAATTAGTTTTAATTTCACCTTCGGTAATTCAATTGCAAATTCGAAAATTTAATCTTTTGCACACGCTAATATATTTAATATTCATCTTTCTTATTATCATTGGTCTACTGGTCTGCA
>JAWWLR010000158.1:54703102-54714472 GCA_035041075.1 Acraspis erinacei | reverse complement strand
ATAAGGAGAGGGAAAGTAGTAAAAGTGGGGGAGTGTAACTAAGGGAAGTGGGGTGATTGGGAACTGCGGGGAATGAGGAGAAATTAGAGTTGGGAAAGTAGAATAAATAAGGGAAAGGATGGGTTGGGTAAGTAGAGAAAGAGAAGTGTTATCTGGGAGTTGAGGAGAGGGAGAAGTAGAGGAGAAAGAAGTTGTATGAGAGAGGGGAAGTAGGTGACAAAAGAGGAAGTATAGGAATATATACGGTGGAGGGGGAGTAGGGGAGGGAAAATAATGAAGAGGGGCAGATAAATTTAAGGTTTGATTAATGTTATTCATTTGATTTTATCCGCTATACTTTACGATCCATAATACCGCTTAATTCTTCATTCTTTTTCTTCATCAATATTTTTTTAGAAAGTAATTAAATAAGAAAGAAATTGTGAAAAGAAGAGGACGAAATCGTCTTCACATGATTATAAATAATCTAATTCAGTGCAGGTTAAATCTGGCTCGAATCGATCGTCCTAATTAGTAAAGTTGTACGATTTTCATTAAAGTGATTTTTATAGCTTTTTCACGCTCTTCTAACGAAAGTGTCCAATTATAAAAATGTTATACTGAAGTTTTTAAATTATAAATTATTCAATTTTAAACCCTATTATTTATAGATTACACAAGTTCAGTTCCTTTTCATTCCATTCCAATGGAGACTATTAATTATTGTTTCTAACCTTTTTTTGGCTTCGTAGCCCCGGGCAGAAACTGTTACAGCTTTGGTCGGGTGTCTATCCGTCGTACTTTTTTTAAAGGTGGGGAAGTGAGGGGAAATGAGGAGTGGGGCTGTAGGGGAAATTTTGTGAGACGAAGTGAGGGAAAATTAAGGGGAGAGAAATTAAGGGGAAATGTTGTGAATTAGAGGTGTTATAAAGGGGAAGTGAGGCTTATCAGGGGAAATAATTATAGGGGGAGTAGGATATGCTGTACATATAAGGGGAAGAGGAGTAGGTCGAGTGACGGGAGGGGAAATAGTGGAAGTGAGGGAAAATGCGGGGTCGAAAAGTATTCGAAGGGAGTGTCAGCTGTGGAAGTGAGGAGAGAGGGAAGTAGATTAGGAAGGAGATGGGTAAGAGATTAGGGAAGGAAGGGAAAGTGAAGGATTAAATGTGGGAATAGGTGGAAGTAGATGATAGGGGAAGCAGTGGAATGTAGGGGGGGTAAAGGAATTTACGGGAATAGGAGAAAGTATGAGGAGAGAGAAAACTTCAGAGGGGCAGGTGTTTACAACTCCATGAATATCTTAAAAGCTGAACCCTTTTAGGTTTGCATAAAGTTATTTAATTGCTTTATTAACTATATACAACGATACGTAATACCGTTTAACTGCTAATTATTCGTCTTCATCAATAATGTTTATTTAATGGGTGAAAATGAGGGGTGCAGAATTAGGGGAAATGAAAAAAGGGTAAGTAGGAGAAGTGATGAAAATAAGAGGAGGGGGAGTAGTGGAAGTGAGTTGAATGTAAAAAGTGGTAGTGAGGGGAATTGGGGTGAAGGAGACGTGAGGGAAATGAGAAAGGTATATTAGGGGAAGTGATTGTAGGGGAACTCGGCGAAGTGAAGAAAAATTTGGGGTGTGAAAGAAGGAATAGAGGAGTGTCAGCTGGGGAAGTGAGAAGAGGGGGAAATAGATAAGAAAGAAGTTGGCAAAGGGTGTGGAAGTGAAGGTTAACGTGTACGAAAGAGAGGTAATGAAGGATAGCGAAAGTATCGAAAAGTAGGGAGTAGTGGAATAAAAGGGAATAGGGGGAGTAGGGAGAGGGAGAGAACTTAGGAGGGGGATTTGTGAACGACTTAATTACTGTCTTAAAAGCGAAGCACTTTTAGGTTCGATTAAAGTTATTTAATTGACTTTATTAACTCTATTTGAAGATCCATAATACCGCTTAATTCTCAATTACTTATCTTTAAAAATAATTTGTCTTTCTTAATAAGTAATTAAGTGAGAAAGAAATTCTGATAAGAAAACTGCGAAAACGATTTTATGATTATAAATCATCTGATACAGTGTTTGATTAAGTAACCTTTATAATTTTGGTAGGGTGCCCATCCGTTGTACTTGTTTTCAAGATGGGGAAGTGACGGAAAATTAGCGTTAGAGGAGTGGGGTAAGAGGAAGTAGGAGCTGTGGTGGGCATTATGGGAGGGGGAGTAGTATAATTGAGGGGAACGGAAAGAGTGGTAGTGAGGGGAGGTGTGGTGAAGGTTTTACGAGGGGAATTAGGAAAGAGGTAGTAGGGAAAGTTATGTGAAAGGAACTATGGGATATGTGTTGTGTGGAAGTAGAGGAAAAGGAGTATTATCTGAGGAAGTAAGGAGAGAAGGAAGTAAATAAGAAAGAAATTGTGGAAGGGAGTGGAAATGAAGGTTGAAGTGTAAGGAAGGGACGTAGGAGAGGATGAGGAAAGTAGAGAAGGATCGCTTATTTCCTAATTTATTTATTAATTTCTAAACAAATTTTCTTTCTCAATAAGTAATTAAATGCGAAAGAAATTGTGATAAGAAAAGTGCGAAAACGATTTGACATGATTCAAAATAATCTGATTCAGTGCAGCTTAAATCTGGTTCGAATCGATAGTGCTAATTAGTAGGATTGTACGAGTTTCATTAAAGTGATTGTTATCGCTTTTTTCACGTCGGAGAACAATGCCACAAGCTACTGATCATTGTCGACTGTAAATGAGAAATGGGTCGTCGCATGTACAGGAAAAGATGTATGACCTTCAGTCAAGGGCAATTAATAATTATTGCTTGTTACATAATGTACAAGTATTTTCTTAAATACCAGAAAAAACTACATGAATTGCAAATGTCACGATTCTAAATTGATTGAATAAAGATGGTTATATCTTTAAATTGCATTTTAATCAATTTAATTTAAAATCTGTTGCATAAAAAAGAACACTTTTTTCATGATTAGAAATATTTTCCTCTGCATTTAAAATGGGAAATTATCAATCAAATATTAAAAACTAATCAATTTGAAGGCATATCGTTTGAATTAGAAAGTTTATTCGATAAAATTTTAGAGTTATAAATTTAGATATTGAACGATCAGATTTTTTGCTCCATTTAAAAAATTTTTAATTTGTAACTGAAAGTGTTGAATTTTTATGTTTGAAGAACAATTCAGAAATCATTAATTTGAAATTTCTAAAACTAATTTAACTTCTAATTCAGAGAGTGTTAAGTTAAAGAAAAAATTAAAATTGTTTATTTTCAATGTATCTAACTTAAAATTGCTTCAAATGATATGATTGTGAACATTTACAAAATCGATTCATACTTCAATTTAGAGCATTTAAAATTAAATTAAAAGTTGAAAATAAAAAACTTTTTAGTTGTTTAATTCTAAACGAAATAATTCAATTGAAAAACATAAATAAAATTGGTTAGCTGAGAAAGATGAATTTTCAATAACAAAATACTAAAAGGAAAGGATAAAAGAAAAAAATTTTGTTATTGCCTTAATTAAATTTAGTTTATCATTTACTGTTTTGATTAAAATAATGTTTTAATTAATTATTAACCTAATAAATACTGTTTCAACTAAAAGACATTATGGTTTTACATCAATACCTGGTTAAATTAAAAAAAAAAAGAATTTTCTCTAAAAAAGGCTGAATCCTTAAACAAACTGAATTAAATTTTATCGAAACAGTTGCATTTTTAACTGAAAAAGATTAAACCTCCACAAAAAGAGATGAATATTCAAGCCAAAAATACGAATTTTCAAGATGAAAAATTATTTTCAGTCAAACCGTTAAATTTGTTACCACATTAGTTGAATTTTCAACAAAGCTGATGAGTTTTTAACTAATGAGGATGACTTTTTTTAACAACATTTTTGAATTTTCAACTAAATAATAAAAATTTTAACAAAAAAAGCGATTTTTTAACAAAATAGTTGAACCTTTAACAAAGAACGATTAATTTTCAACCAAACAGTTGCATTTTTAACAAAAAATATTATTTTATTATATAAATAAAAATTGAACAATTATTGATTTTAAAGAAATAAAAATAATTTAAGTTATAATTTAAAAAAGTGTTAAATTAATCAAAGAAAGTTTTAGTCATTCAATTTTTAATTTTTCTAGCTAAAAATTGAAAAAATAATACCATTTTGAAGATTAAAAAATGCATTGATTCTTTTTTCAATTTAGAGCATTAAAAAGTATGGCGAGGATTTTTATTGTTTATTGTTCTATTATTTTTCAATAGAAAAGTGTTGTTGAAGCTTCTATTTTATACGGTTTTTTATTACTACAAATACAAAAATTTCCAGATTTAAGAGTTTCAATTTTTTCGAATGTGAATGCTATTAAACAGTTTTTGTGATTCGGGAAAAACTGGCAAATGATCGGGAATTTTTTCCTCTGTTAAAAAGGTTACCCTGATTTATAAGCGAATACGAAAGTGCAAGAAAATAATGTGACCAAGAAAGCCATAATTTATTTACATCAATTATATTACTGTCGTATAATTATTTTATTGAAATTTTATTGTCTGTTGAATAATATTCTTACTTCTCTTTACGGTAGCATAACTAAATTAGATTTATATTAATATAGAAAAATATCATATACATTACAATGTTAGTCATTATAGTACGGAAAGTAATGTTTATTAAATAATTTAGAAACTTTACAAAAATCTGATTACAAAATAGATCAAACTAAGTGAACTACTTCTCTTTCTTTATTTTTCATTATTTTCCCAACAAATTTAATTAAATATTTAGTGCTTAATATTAAATATTTAAATGTACTAAAACATTAAAAATTGTTTAAATACGCATCCAGCTCGTGCCTTTATTGTATTTGAAAATTTGTGAAATGTTTGCTTTTTTCGTTATTTATAAGCTACATAAACTTCCCAGTGGGCCCATATATCACGCGAAACATTTTTGCATACATTTTATAGTGTTCTAATGCGCATATTAATTACAAAAGCAAAAAAAGCTTTCGATTCCTGAATCCAAGAGCAACCAGTTATGAACAGGGAGAATGAAAATTGAATGGAAAGAATGAACTCGAAGTGTGTGTGCATGGGAGAAATTTTGCTATTGTTTATAACATTGTGGTTGAACCAGTGAGACAACATATCATAGGTTTAAGTGCCCTACTTCAAAAATCGAATTGTATCTTGCTGATCCACTGGGTAAAGGTGTCACCTGACAAATTACTTTTTTAAATTTTTGATTTGAGTGCGATTTTCAACCAAATAGTTGAATCCTCGCCCAAAGCAGATTAATTTTCTGCCAAAAAAGACGAATTTTCGAGAAAATATTTACATTTTGAACCATAGAGATGAATTTTTAACCAAAATGAAGAACCTGCAACTATAAAAGTTAATTAGTGACAAAGTAGTTAAACTTCTAACCAACTGGTTTAAATTTCAACTAAAAATATAAATTCTCAACGAGAAATGCAATATAGTTGATATTTCAACAACAAAATATTTTTATTTTAAATGAAAATGAGTTTAATTTACCCAAAAAGATTAATTTTTAACCAAGCAATTGTATTTTTGTTAAAACATGATGAATTTTCTACCAAGAAATGAATTTTAGTATTATAGCTGTATTTTTCCATGATTAGCTGAAGGTTCTGTTCCATGCTGAATTACCTAAATCGGATAATTGCAATTGGTCGGTAATACAGATTCCTTGCAGATTCGTAAATCAGTTACCCTCAGTCAGTAATGCAAATTTATGCCATGGAACGATCGATCAATGGATTATCCGATGTAGGTGACTCAGCATGGAACAGAACCTTACATTTATCATGGAACAGAACATTGCTCGGTCGGTAAGTGTCGTCGTACCCGCTTCGCTATACTACTAATTTTTAAATAAAAATGGCAAATTTTAAAGAAAATAGTTGATTTCTTGACGCAAAAAAATGCACAGTCAAGAAAGAAAGTAATTTTCAACTAAATTATAATTTGAGTAGGAAAATAATTTTTAATTCCAAATACAAATTTTAGAATAACTGTTTATTTATTTTATTTATTTGTGTGTTTTTTTAATTAGATGAAAGAAATGTTCCTATGTTTCTGGAAAAAATACACAGGAATTTTTTAAGATTTCAGATGTATGGAAAAAGTATTTAGAATATTAAAAAAAAAATTTTCTTGTATTTTACAAGATTTTACCAAATTTTGGGAAAAATGCAGTTTAATAGATATTTGCGACTTTGAGAAACCAAATGTAATACTAAATATCTTTTAAAGTGACTCAAATTATTCCTGTAGTTTATTAAACTCTGAAAAAATTTAAACAATGACATCGAAATCTTCGAGATTTTTTTACATTTTTAAAAAACCTTTTGAGTTTTTTTAATTTCCTTAAACATTCTAAAATCCTTCAAAGCTTTGAAAGTTTATTTCCACATCATAAAAAATCTGCATTTTGCTTTGAATTTTTTTAAATCTTTTCAAATTTTCAATTATTTTTGAAATTTTTGAAAACCTCTGAAGACGTTTTCAAATCATTCAAACTCTTCTTAATATTTTTTTTTAATACTTCAAAATGAAAATTAATGATTTTAAAGCTTCCACATTCTTTCGACCTTTTTAGAAATATTTTGAAATGGTTTAAAAATTTGTTGATAAATCAAATTTTTTAAATAACAAATCTCCTTAGAATGTTGCAGATTTTTTTGACATTAAATATTTTTTTCAATTCTTAAAAATCTTTTTTCTTAGAATTCTTCAAAAATCGACATTTTGTTCACAATGTTTTTTCATCTTCTTAAGATTTCAATTGCTTTTGTATTTTTTTATATCATAAAAAATTAAAAAGTTGCCTTTTTATCTGCCAGATTATTTTTTAACTATTTTGAAAATCATTAAAAACCTTAATTTTTTATTTAAAAATCTTCAAAATATACATTTTTAAATTCTGTGTAATTTCTTCGAAATTCTGAATTGCTTTTGGAATTTTTTTAAATTTTACCTTAAAATGTTCCGATTTTTTTCGAAATTTTTAGAAATCTTTTTTTTACGTTACGATGTTGACTACATATTTATAATCAATTATAATTAATGTTTATTTTTCTCTCTACATGGAAGAGAGTGGCAGGAAAATGTTTAAAACATAATTAATTTCCAAATTTATGAATTATTTACAATTAAATTTTTCTTTTGCAATAATAATGTTAATAAACGTTCAAAAATAAATTTTATCATGAAATAAAATTTTTTACTTATGATTTTCTATTTTCTAGATTAAAAGTCAGAATTTAATATAGGCAAGGGATTCCGCATAAAATTATTTAGACGTTATTAAAACATGTGGTCAAAAAATTAAAAGGAGAATTGTTATCTTTATTATTAAAGAATCATGATCATTTTCAAATTTCTCTTTTAAAACAAAATTTTCATCATTAAAATTCATCATTTGGAATTTTGGATAAACAAGAATCTAGAAAATTAAAAAACTCAACGTTTACATGGACGACGATGTTAGAATCTTACAGTTCCCAGTTAGATCAGTCGGTAGCATTTCGAGTTTGTAACCGGAAAGCCCGGGATCGGTTCCTACCGCCAATTTTTTTAAATTAAATTTCTTTACCAATAAAATGTTTTAAAAATGAATAACTTCCTTTCTAGACAAATGAAATGAAACTTGGCAATATAATTTGTTGTTTAATTTTACGAAAAGGGGGAAATTCTAAAATTTATTACTCAACCTGTAGTTTCCGGAAAGCGTGAAAACAAAGTAGTCGCCAGGAACCTAGTTTCCATCTGATGGAAATACTAAAGAGATTCGCGAATTAGATAAAATCTAGAATATTGCATTGTCAGACATTGTAGCCTGCTATCAAGAAGTGCCATCATTGCAAAGTAGATGCTTTCAGTTCGAAGGATCGTACCTTGCGGAGTTGTAATAGTAATGATAAGAGAGCAATAATAATAATAAAAATAATAATAAAAACAATGGAAGTGTCTAGAATACCTGAAAGGATGAAGCCACTTTTTTCCTCTGGATTGGCCATTTGCCACAAATATAAAGCTTTGAGGAAAACAGTTTTGATATCAAGTCCTTTGAGAGATTCGGTACTCAATGTATCTCAAGATCTTATCATTGTCCTTTTCACTCGAGGATCTTTCTAGAAAAAAATTTATTTCAAAGGGTCAACTTGAAACTTTTTTTACAGTAAATTAGTTTCATTAGAACACAATTATTTTTTCAAAGAAGAAGAAGAGAGAGAGAAAACGGCGATGCGAGAGTTTTTCAACTCCCGGTTAGATCAAGCGGTAGCGCTCCGGATTTGTAACCGAAAAGTCCGGACTCGTTGCCTGCTGACGGAATTTTTTGCCATTTGTTTTTTCCATTCGTTTTTTTGCATTCGACTATTAAATTTATTTAAATTATCAATTTCCTAATATGAATAAAATAATGAAAATTGTATTTTATTTATATTCCATTTGTATATCATCTCATTTTACAATTTCTTTATATTTAGAAATTTATTTCATTCTTATTATACTATTTTCATATATTTGATTTTTATTTAACATAAAAAGAATAATAAAAAAAAATAGAAATGTTCAGTTGAATGAAGAAAAATGAGAATTAAAAAAAATTCAGTTAAATTGTTAAAGGTGAAATGAACAAATTTTTCAAATGAGAAAGAAGACTGAAAATTAATAGTCTGAATTGCTTGGATAAGATTCTTAGACAATTGTAATAAAACAAATTGGAGAAAGAAATATTGAAAAAATGCCGCCAGCAGGAATTGAGCACCGGCTGCCCGGTTATCGATCCCGCGTCGAGGTCCATTTAATATACGTACATTTTTTAAGTTCTTTTTTCCTGAGAATGGCTTTAATTGTTTGAAAATTTGTGTTTTAACATAAGAATGAAAAAACAGTTGGAAAAAGTCGAGATAGAATTTAATTACGGTCCTCTTTTTAATTTTTAATATTAAACAATTTGTCGACGATTCTCTCCTTTATTTTCAATTTTTAAATTGGAATCTAAAATTAACAATTTGGAACTTAGGGTATTCTGAATTTCAGCAATCTTAAATTGAAAAAAAAATAAAAATGAATCATTTAAAATTAAAAAGTTTGAAACGGAATTTGAAAGTTTTCAATATAATAAGAAACTTTTCTCTAGAGTTCTGGGAAAATTACTTTATTTTGATAAATTAACTTTTTGAGAAAGTTTTGAAAATTTTCAACAAATCTTTTCTAAATAAGCGTATTTAAACTTGAATAATTGTAAATTAAACAATTTTGGGCTAAAATTTTGAAAATTGGACAAGGTCATTAGAAAAAAGTGATACTAATCACTTTAATGAAAGTCGTACAACGCTACTTTTTGAAAATTTTGAAATAAAAATAAATAAAATTTTGAATAACTTTTCATTTTAATTAATTAATTTTTTAAGAAAATTCAAAAAGATATCAAAAGAATTCTGAAATTTTTGAAAGAAATTGAAAATAATATTAATAATTAATGATATTAAACTATCGTAATTGATACCTCTGTAATTGAATAATTTAAAATTTTTGAATGGTTTAAATTTTCAAGTTCTGAATTTTCATGTTTAATGCTAAATTTTCCATTTTTCTGACAAAAAAATTATCAGTTTTAAATGTACTTCAGATTTGTCTAACTTTCAAAATTTTTATCTGCAATTTTTTCAATTTCACAGTTTCCCAATTTAAAATTAATTTTGATTTTGAATGTTTTTTTTTTAGAATAATTTATTTTTAAAGGTTTATGATTCAAAGCTATCTCATTTTAGACGGAGAAATGAATTTCAATGTTAAATTATAATTTTTTTCATTTAATAGCAATTTAAAATCCGAAAATTTCCGAAGCTTTGCCTTTGAAAGATTCAAATTATTTTTTAAATGCAAATTGTCTAATGTCAATCGCTTTAAATTAAAAATTTATTATTTTGGTATTTCGATTTATTCAATTTTGAACGCTTTTAATTAGGAATAATCCTGTTTTCGAAATTTTAATATGAAATCAATCAATTTCAAGGTTCTTCGATTAAAAATAGAATTTTTCAATTTTCAACTATTGAAAATTGAAATGACGCAATGTCAACTCCTTTCTAATGAAGTTGTCTAATTTTAAAAATTTTGCTCTTAAGCTTTGAGACCTTTTATTCGGAAATAATAAAAGTTGAATTTCTTTTAATTCAATTCGAAGTATTGTCCTTTTTTCAAAAATTTTACATAGTATCAAATTTTGTGATTTGGAACGTTTTCAATTAAAAATCGTTTAAAAAACTTGTTTAATACTGGATTGCTAAAATGTTTATGTTCTTAGTGTCGGAGTATAAAAATCCAGAAACGTAACCATTTTAAATTTCTGTAGTTTTTCAGAAAATTCTCTGTTCAAGCACTTTTTATGATTTTCTACAATATTGTAGAACATTTTTGGATCCTCTGAAATATTTTGAAAATAAATTTTTCGAAATGTTTTAGAATCTTTTTCTATTTATGATATTGTTTGCAAATTTTTTAATTTTCTAATTATGATCTGAATTCGTCTAAATTAGAAAATTCTTCTCTAGAGATTCAGAATTAGATTCAATTTTCTCAAATGTTTTGAAATTGCATTTAAAAATTAAAAGTTTTCCCATATTAAGTGTCCGTATTGTCGTCTACTCTATAATTTCTAAAAAAATCATTTTTGGTGCTTTTTTTAAAAATTAAATTAAATTTCAGTCCTGTTTCATCGCCTAATTTAATTGATTCCAGTATAATATACTGTATCGAACTATGACCTATTGGGTTCCACAAAAAAGCAAAAGTTTATTTCGCCTTTGGCGAGAAGCTTTGCTTGTCTGCGGCGAAAATTAATTACTCACTTTGAAAGCGAGAGCAACATGATTTCCCAGTGGATCAGTACAAAAAGATCGATATTCGGCGAAAGGTAAGAAAAATGTAATATCAGATACTCTGCTCCCTTAAAATACAACCGTAAATTAAAAGACGCTTTTAGTGAAAGAGAAAAATTTGCATTCAATATATGGAAAATTATTTTGTTCTCTAGAACGAAATAGTTTTAAGACAATTTTTTTCTTTACAAAAAACTGTCAAAAAATAATTTAAAGAGATCGGATTGGAGTCAATGTTCAGTTAGCTGCCGAACGCTGCTCGGCTCTCACATGCGGAGATTCCCGGTCAGCCCAGCGGCAAGTCTGCTCCCCCACGCGGGGCACACATGTTGCTACGGTTCCCCCTCTCTGCCGCCGACGTTTGTCCTTTAGAGTCTCGTAGCAACGTGCGTGCCTAGAGTGGGGAAGCGCACTTGTCGCTTGGCTAACCGGAAATCTCCGCGTATGAGAGCCGAGC
>JAWWLR010000158.1:54667788-54679738 GCA_035041075.1 Acraspis erinacei | reverse complement strand
CTACAGAAAAAAAGACGTTTTAACTCCCCCAAAGAAACTAATTTTTAACTAAAATTCTGAATGCAACCAAAAAAGAAGAATTTTTGTCAAAATATTTTATTTTTAACCAAAAAAACATTTATTTTCCACCAAAAAAGTTGAATTTTCAACAAAATACATTATTTTTTAACAAAATAATAACATAAAAGTAATAGTTTAGATTTCAACAAACAAATATTTGAGTAAAAAATACAAATGCAGTTTAATTAATCCAAAAAAGAAGAATTTTGCACAAAATACTTTATTTTTAACAAATAAAAAATTATTTGCTTCCAAAAAAGTTTAATTTTTAACTAAATACATTATTTTTTAAGCAAATAATTAATTTTGTACCAAATTCTTAAGGTTCGGGCCGAAACTACGAATTTTTAGCACAAAAAAAACTTTTTAGCTCCCCCAAAGATATTAACTTTTAAATAAAGTTATGTATCTTCAACGAAAAAAGTGAACTTTTAAGAAAGTAGTTCAACTTTCAGCCAAGGCATTGAAGTTTCATCCTAGAGATGAATTTTGAACAAAAAATTTGTATTAGTTAATATTTCAGCCAAAAATTAACCAGTTGGATTTATCAAAATCAATTTTTTCCCAAAATACTTTATTTCTAACCAAAACAAAATTAGTTTCTACCAAAAAAGATGAATTTTCAACAAAATACATCAATTTTTAACCAAATAATTAATTTTGTACCAAATTTTTAAATATCTGGCCGGAACTACGAATTTTCTACAAAAAAAAACGCTTTAACTCCCCAAAAGAAACTAATTTTTGACTAAATTTATGAATCTTCAACCGAAAAATGAACTTTTAAGAAACTAGTTCAACCGAGGCATTGAATCTTCAAGCTAAAAATATGAATTTTCAATAAAAAATGTAATAGTTGATATTTTAACAAACAAATATTTGAATAAAAAATAAAAAAGCAGTTTAATTAAACCAAAAAAGAAGAGTTTTTCACAAAATACTTTATTTTTAACAAAATAAAAATTATTTTCCAGCAACAAAGTTGCATTTTCAACAAAATACATTAATTTTTAACAACAAAAAAACTTATTTTCCACCAAAAAAGTAGAATTTTCAACAAAATACATTATTTTTTAACCAAGCAATTAATTTTGTACCAAATTTTTAAATTTCGGGTCGAAACTACGAATTTTTCACAACAAAAACACTTTTTAACTCCCCCAAATAAATTAATTTTTAACTAAAATTCTGAATCTTCAACCAAAAAAATTAACTTTTAAGAAAGTAGTTCAACTTTCCGCTATTTGCGACCAAAAATTCGATAGGTTATATTTGAACAAAAAATTTAACATTTGGGTTAAACAAAATATAAGAATTTTTCACAAAATACTTTGGTTTTAACAACAACAAAAAATTATTTTCCACAAAAAAGTGGAATTTTCGACAAAATACATTATTTTTTTAACCAAATAATTTTGAATTAAAAAATGTAAAATTTATATTTCAAGAAACAAATATTTGAATACAAAATAATAAAGCAGTTTAATTAAACCAAAAAAGAAGAATTTACAAAAAATACTTTATCTTCTAACAAAAAAAAATTATTTTCCACCAAGAAAGTTGAATTTTCAACAAAATACATTAATTTTTAACCAAATAATAAAATAAAATGTAATTGTTTATATTTCAACAAATAAATATTTGAATGAAAAATAAAAAAGCAGTTGAATTAAAACAAAAAAGAAGAATTTTACAAAAAATACTTTATTTTCTAACCAAAAAAATTATTTTCCACCAAAAAAGTTGAATTTCCAACAAAGTACATTATTTTTTAACGAAATAATTAATTTTGTACCAAAATTTTTAATTTCGGGTCGAAACTACGAAATTTTCACACAACAAAAAAATTTTAACTCCCCCGAAGGAATTAATTTTTAACTAAAATTCTGAATCTTCAACAAAAAAATGAACTTTTAAGAAACTAGTTCAAATTTAAGCCAAAGCGTCGAAGTTTCAACCTAGAGGTGAATTTTCAATAAAAAAATGTATTAATCAATATTTCAGCAAAAAATTTAACAGTTGGATTTAGCAAAATAAATTTTTTTCTCAAAATACTTGGTTTTTAGCCAAAAATATTTATTTTCCACCAAAAAGTCGAGTTTTAAACAAAATGCATCAATTTTTAACCAAATAATTAATTTTGTACCATATTTTTAAAAATGTAAAATTTATATTTCAACCAAGAAATATTTGAATAAAAAATAATAAAGCAGTTTAATTAAACCAAGAAAGAAGATTTTTTCAAAAAATACTTTATTTTCATTTAAAAAAATTTTATTTTCCAGAAAAAAGTTGAATTTTCAACAAAATACATTAATTGTTAACCAAAAAATAAATGTTGTACCAAATTTTCAAATGTTCGGCCGAAACTACGAATTTTCTACAAAAAAAACTTTTTAACTACCCCAAAGAAATTAATTTTTAACTAAAATTCTGAATCTTCAACCAAAAAAAATTAAATTATAAGAAAGTAGTTAAACTTTTCGCTATTTGCAACAAAAAAATTGATAGGTGATATTTGAACAAAAAATATAACAGTTGGGTTAAACCAAAAATAAGAATTTTTCACAAAATACTTGATCTTCAACCAAAAAAATTTAATTTTCAACAAAATATATCAACTTTTAATCAAATTTTCTACAAAAAAGTTAAATTTTCAACTAAGAAGTTTATTTCCAAGCGAACGAAATTAAATTTTAATCTGGGAATTGAATATTTAACCGAAATATGTCAAATTTCCACAGAAAGAGATGATTTTGTAAACCAAAAAGATGAATGTTCAATAAAATAGTTTAATTTTCAATAAGAAAAAATTTTTCAATGAAGAAAGAAAAAAAAATTTATATCAAGTTGTGAAATTTTCAAGCCGAAAAGTTTATTTTTCAACCAAAAATAATAGAAATTTTGCTAATTTATAAACTAAAGAATAACATTTTAACTAAAAATGTTTCATTGTAATGTCATAATTCCATCTTTAATACTTACAAAATTTATAAACACTATCTTGACACTATTTTTTTTTTTAAATTTTGTGACATTATTTGTACTATTTTCTACCTCTTAAGTGAAGCCGAGACTTTTCATTATTTATGAGTGAAAAAAATATCTTTACAGACGAATGGCAGAAGTTATTTAAGTGCTTTTGGAAAAATAAGATTTCAAAATGAACTGCATGTCTTGCGAAAGAAAATTGAGAGAAAATGGCATGATAAATTAAGTAAAATAGAAGAAGCTGTTTTAAATCAGAATGAGTGTGCAGCAGGAGATTCTGACATTTGTGTTATTCAGGTATTTCTCACAAATATTTAATTTTTGCTTGATAATTTTTACAATTCCATAGTTATTGTATATTTTTTAATTGCACAATTTGAAATGGATTTTGTAAATGACGTTTAAAACGCAATTTTTTTAAACGAACCTTTAAAAAATGAGTTAAAATTTTGAATTTTAATTCATATAAAGAGCCCAAAATTTAATTTTTGGAATTTCAATTTTTAGATTAAGATTAGATTTTAATAAACCGAAAATATTCGGGACGATTGAAAAATCCCGAAAAATAAAATTCCCCGATTCAAGCAACTGCACAATTAGTTTTTAATCAATATTATTTATTTATGAAAAATACAATAAATGTGTTGACCAAAGAAAATTTTTAAAAATTTTTATTGTTTTTTCTTTTAATTTTAGTTTGAATTTGAAATAATATATTTCTCGATGAACATTTTTTTAAAATTATTGTTCTCAACATTGTTACGATTTTACAGAAGAGAAAAAATATGCTTAAAAATAGAATTTTTAATTGAACCCCGAAAAGTGATAATATTTTTTCATGAAACCTCTTTTCTGACGATTTAGAAACTCAACAGCTAAAAATATTATTTTCACTTTCTTTTAAAAATTCGAAATTGAATTTTTCAGCGGCTTCCAAATTTGAAAAAAGTTGCGGCTCAAATTATTAAATTCTGAATTCGATTTTTGAGAGCGTTTTCTTGTAAAAATGTTGCAATCGTCCCACTTTTAGCTTTAAAAAATAAAAATACTATTTTGCGGAATATCGTGAATTTTTATTAAGTTACAAGGAAAATAATTTTTAAAAAACTATTCCCATTTTTAAAAAGAATTTTTTATTGAAAATATGTATTTTTTTCATACATAGTGAATATTGATTGAAAATTCGGCATTAATATAAACTGTTCGGGAATTTTTTTCCAGATTTTTCAGCCCCAAAAATTGCTATCGTTTCCTGTAAAAATTAATCTGTATTCAATAATTTGAATAGGGACAGGAATTTTTTTACATTTTGCGAATTTGGGAAAAAGACAGTTACTTTATTTTAAAATTATAATGGAAATTTTTTTAATTAATATAATTCTGATTTGGACCAGGGAATTTCGTGAACAATTATATTAATGACTTGGAACAAGTAATTTTTGATATGGAATCGGAAATATTTGAAACAACAAATTATTTTTATTTGTAAAGAAAATTTACTATAACAATTCCGGTTCCAATTAAAAATTCGTCAGATTTTGAAAATTTTCTTGTTCTAAATCAGAATTTTTTTAAATTAAAATATTCCATTTTAGAAAATTTAGTTTATGACATGCTATGGGAATTAAAAAAAAATGTATTTTGATTTAGCAGAAGGGAGTTTTAAAAAAAAACCCCTCTTCAATTTCAGAATTATAATTCTTTACAAAATTCTCTGTTCCAAATCAGAAATTTTTTTAAATTTTTGTAAATATTTTAAATTTTTAAACTGATCCGGAAAAATTAATAATATGGTTTATCATTCCAAATTTAATCCAAAAGGATCCAATCACCGCAAACGTGTGCCGTAGTGATTATACAGAAAATAGATACGATTATCGATACCAAAGCGATGGAGCCAAAATGCAGAATCACCAACACGATGTTTGCACAGCTCCCTCACCTTTAGATCAGTAAGAATTTTCATATTTTTTAGCATTTTAAAAATTACTAGGTGCCATTCAAAAACTACGGGACGATATTTTGAAAAAGATTTCTACCCTTCCCCCTTAAGTGATTTTAAAAAATTTTTTATTTGATAAACTACTAAAATAAAAAATACAAACATATTTTAAACTTTCAAATCCAAAAAGACGAATTTTTTTAGATGACAGTTAAATTTTCAACAAAGAAGTTCACCTTTGAACCAGATAATTGAAATTATTTATCAATAAAAAATATTAATTCACAAAAAATATATACTAGTTGATATTTTAAATAAGAGAAGATTTTAATTTTAAATAAAAACCCGTCGAATCCATTTCAGATTTTAAGTTTTAATTTGAAAATTTTTTAAATTCAGTCTTGAACACTTAAATAATTAAAAATTAAAAGCGTTTGAAGTTGAAAATTTGTTATAAAACCCGATTTTATTTTATTGACTGTAAATATAAATAAATTATTTTTTAAATTGAACAATAATTGATTTGTCAAAACTATTCCAAATCCGTTCAAAATAAAAAAGGTCCAGATTTTAACGTTAAAAACAAACCGTTTCAATTCGAAAGTCTTGGCTAAATTAAAAACATTGTTTTAGTCTAAAATATTCGATTTTTAAATCATTCAATTTCAAAATTTATAATTAAGAAAAATAATTATTATTTATTATTTAGCAATACTTCACTGTTTATTTATGACTAATGAATTGAAACCAAATATTTAAAATTAAACAATCTAAAACTGAATTTTTTGACATAGAAAGACTTGAATGGTTAAAATTTCGAAGAGTTTTAAAACTTTGAACGTTAAAATTTTGATTATTATTTATATTTTAATTACTTTGAAACCAAAATTCTAATTTTGCAGATTTGAAACAAAAAAATGTAGGAACTTTATAAGAATTATGAAAGGCTTCAAAAGAATAAAAACCTTTTCGCAAGATTCCTAGGAAAATTGAAAGTAATTTATCATTTTGGAATATTATTTTAAAAGAATATTCAAAAAGATTTTAAAAGATTTCCAAAATTGTTAAAAAATAATCTGGAAGATTTTAACATTTTTTTTAATTTGCAGGAATTTTTAAAAACTGTAGGGAAAATTCTATTCGTTTCACAAGATATTTATAAGTTATAAACAAAATTCAAAAATAATTTTAAAGTTGAATAAAGCTAAAACTACTTCTAGATTTCTCAATAGTTTGATTCTTTTCAATGATGTTTAAAATACTTAAGATGAAATTAATTTAATTTATAATTTTTGAAGTGTATAGTCTAAACAAATTTAATTTTTCAATGTTTAACTTTGTTAGCTTAACATTTTTTTAAATAATATAATTTAAAAAATTGTAAAGTTCCTTGATTCTCTAATTTAGAACATTAAATATAATAACGTGGATTTATATTTTTAGAATTAAATCTGAATCTTTGAACACTATAATTTTTTAAAGCAAAACATTCTTGCGGTTTATCTGAATTTTATTTCAAATTGTTCAATTGAAAAGTGTTAGCAGCTTCCATTTTTTGCGTGTAAATTATTGAGCTATTGAATAAAACATTTTCACCCGGGGAAAACCGGGGCATTTTTTCTTTGATTAAAACGGCCACCCTGTTATAATTTGAAGAGAAATACTGTTACTTTTTTAACCAAAAAATTTAACATTCCTACTAAGAAAGATCAGTTTCAAACCAAAAAGATAAATTTTCATCACAGCAGTTAAATTGTCGAACAAAATAGTTGAATTTTCAACAAATATAAAATTAATTTTCAACAAAATAGTTGAATTTTCAATGAAAAAAGAATTAATTTCTAACCAAATAGTTATATTTTTTTAGGAAAAAAATATCAAATTTCTATCAGAAGAAATGAATGTTCAAATATTATATTTCCTGGATTTTAATTGCAGAATTCAAAGTATGTTCCCTATTCTCCCTTTTTTTAAATTCTCCTTTTACCCCTTTTTCTCCCTTTTTTGCTTAAAAAGCCTACTATTTTTTTAACATTTTATTATTATGTTGAAAAATTAATTATTCTCTTAAAAGCGTATATTTTTTAATCGAAAATTCCACTGCTCTGCACTGGTCTTTTTGGATAGAACGTGTGTCCCTTTTTATTGAAAATCCATCTTTTTTGTTTGAACTGTCATATTTTTTGTTGAAAATTCATCTTTATTGATAAAAAATAAACTGTTTCGTTAAAAATTCTACGTTTTATTTTTAAAAAAGTGTCTTCTTGGCTTGAAAATTCAACTATTTGGTTAAAAATTTAAAAAATTTGGTATAAGAGTCTTCTTTCTTGGTTTGAAGTAAACTTTTTTGTTCATAATTGATCTTTTTAGATTTGAAAGTCTAAAATTATATTTTGGTTAAATACTTATATTTCTTGCGTCAAAAGTGGTGGGGAATTTGGTAGAAAATTCAACTGATCGGTTGAAAATTACCTTTTTGTTGAAAATTAGTATTTTTGAGTTGAAAATTACAATAAAAAATTTGCCAACTTGTTTAATATTGAACTTTTATAGTTTAAAATAGTGAAATATATTTTTGAAATGAGCCTATCTTGCAAGTTGTCGATTTAAAATTCTTTTAATCTTATTGTTTAATTTTTTTAACATGCAGTTTATTTTTTAAGATTTAAAATGGAAGTCTTCTATCAAACATTCTTCACTTTAATGATTTATAGATTAAATTTCTTAAATATGGATAATTAAAAAAATTAAAAATCAAGAGTTTTCATTTCTAAATCTTCCAAATTGCAGAAATTTCAAATGCAGATGTATTTACAATCAAATAGTTAAACTTTCAAGAAAAAGAGACGAATTTTGAACTTAATAGTTGAATTTTCAGGCTTCAAAATTGAATTTTTAACCAAATGTTAAATTTTGTAATCCAAAAAGACGAATTTTCAATAAAAAAAGTTCCAGTTTCAACAAAATATTTTAATTTTTAATAAAAATATTGAATCTTCAAAAAATAATTTAAGAAAGAAGTTCATCTCTGAACCAGGTTTTAAATAAAAACCCGTCGAAATTAACCAAAAGTCAAAAACTATTACATTTTTCACCAAAGAATTGAAGATTTCGACCAAAAAAGATCAGTTTAAAAAAAAAAAACTAAAAATTTTCATTAGAGCAGTTGAATTATCATACTAACTAGTTGAATTTAAAAAAAAATCAAATTAATTTTGAACCAAATAGTTGAACTTCAAGCCAAGGGATGAATTTTCAATCTGCAAAGATGGTTTTTGAAAGAAAATGGTCGAATTTTCAAACCAAAAAGATTAAATTTCAGTAAAAAAAGAGCTACAGTATCAACCAATGAGTTGAATTTTTAACCGCAAAATATTCATTATCAGCGAAAAAGTTTAACTTTCTATGAAAGTAATAAGAATTTCTACCCCAAAAAACGAATTTTCTACATAAATTTTGAATTTTCAACAAGAAAGTTAATTTCTAACAAAATTTGAATTTTACACTAAACAATATCTAATAAAATAAGAACTAATAAAAAAAATGTTGTTAACGAATTAGATCAACTTTCAACCAAGTAGTTGATTTTTCAATAAAATATTATTAATTCGCAACGACAAATGTAATAGTTGATATTTTAAGCAAAAAATATATCATTTCTTCCAAAAGAGATGAATTTTCAACCAAATAGTTGAATTATAAAACCAAAAAGGCCAATTTTCTAGAAAAAAAATTCAATTTTTAATCGGAAAATGTCAATTTTCAAATCAACAGCTGATTTTTTTTACGAAAATCATGTATTTTTCAATTTAAAAATCTTTTTTTTTTAAACAATTGAATTTTAAACACAAAATATAATTTTTTAACCAAATTAAATAACTGAGTTAAATTTTTAATGTTATAAGATTAATTTTTAAACAAAAGAAAAACGAATTCTCAACAAAATAGTTAAATTTTCAATCAATAATATGAATTTTTATCAAAGTATTTTAACTTTCATACAATTATATGAATAGTTAAATTTTCAGTTTGAAAAAATTACTTTTCAGTTAAAAAAATGAATTCTCAGTGAATAAAATTAATTTTCAGTGAATAAAACAGGGTGCCGCTGGACCGGGAAAACGGGGAATTTTTTTAGACCTGGAGAAACTGGGAAATGACAGTGAATTTATTTTTTGACCGGGAATTTTACAAATTTTAAAAAATCTGCCACAGTAAATCTGCCCCATAAATAACAGTTGAAAACTTGTTATTTGTAAGACAATTCAAGTTATTTTTAGAGATATTTTAAGGTTTTGAAAGGGTTCAAAATTAATTAAAAACTTAAAGTCAATTTCAATTATTTAAAAAACGTGTGTTTTTCGACAAAATCCGGATATTTGTACAAATTTAGATTTAAAAAATATAGATTTATGTAAATTTGAAACCAAAAATTTAGAATCTTTTTAAGAATTATGAAAGGCCTCAAAAGAATAAAAACCTTTTTTTTCAAGATAGCTAAGAAAATTGAAAATGTTTTTTTTCAATCTGAACATTATTTCCAAACAATATTTAAAAAAATCTTCAAAAATGAATCTGAAAGATTGTGCGGTATTTTTTCTAATTTTGCAGGATTTTCTTAAAAGTTATAAATAAATTCAAATAATTTCAAAAGATATTTAGAGGTTTTAATATTATCTTAAAAATAATTTGGAATTTCGAAAAATTTAAAACAACATTTAGGGTTTTGAAGATTTTGAAATATATTACAATTTTGAAGCTTTTAAAGGATTTTTAAACTATTTATAATAAACATAATTTAACTTCTAATGTAAAAAGTGTTCAGTTCACAAAATTGAATCATTCAAGTTTCAAGGTTTCTTGCTTAAAATTGGTTAAAATACTATAATTTTTCAAAATTTTAAATTTCCGAGTATAAATGCATTTAATTTAAAATTGTTCAATTGAACAGTGCTGTAAAGTTTTTTTTATTGAGCATTTGAATACAACATTTTCTAATAAGAAAAAAACATTAAAACTTCAATTTTAAAAGTTTAAAATTCAAGAGTTTCACTTTGAGTGTTTTAATTTGCAGTTCATTTTTCATTAATTTAAATAGAAAAATGTTTAGCTTTAGAGTTCGAATTTTTTAATTTAATTGACTGTGAAAAATATTTACAAAACAGGAAATGACCGGCAATTTTTTCCTTCTATTAAATGGCCACCCTGAAAAACTAATATTCAGTTTAAAAAAATTAAATTTTCAACCAAGAAAAACGAATTTTTAACAAAATAATTAAATCTTAAAACCATTATAGTAGAATTTTTAACCAAAGAAGATAAATTTTGTACTTAAAATATAATACTCGACTTTTCAATAAAAAATGTTTGGATTTCAATAGCTTTTAACTTTTAATATTTTAAGAAATCTTAAAAGATTTCAAGGAATTTTTTATTGATTTAAAATATTTGAAGGGATTTTAAAGCATATGAAGTATTTCAGATAAAGAAATTAAATTTTTTTTAATTTTAAAAGATTTCACGGAATTTTGTAAGGTTTCCGAGAATTTCAATTATTGTAAGGGTTTTTTAATACTGTCAATGTAATTTAATAAATTTTCCACGATTTCAGAATCTAAAAAAGTGAGGTAAGAGAAGTGAGATAAATGAGGTATTTCGCAGAGTTTTAAAGATTTTAAGGGTTTTTAAATTAGTTTTTGGAATTTACTCTGTATCCTTATCAATTAATTTTTAATTTTTTAAAATTCTTTTTGATTTTATTTTAAATTCACTTGAATTATTTTAAATTTACTTAATTCAGTGGATTATTTTTTTACTTTTAAAGTTTTTATTTAATTGATCCTGAGAATCAATTAATAAAATGATCAAAGAATTTGAAATATTTTAAGGTATGTTTTCAAATTCCTTGGCATTTCCAAGAGCTTTAAAAATTTTCAAAAGATTTTAAAGGATTTTAAATATTTGAGGATATTTTAAAAGATTACAAAAGACATTTTTAATTGATTTCAGTAACTTTATGGGATTTTTGAGGATTTGAAATATTTCAGGGTATTTAAAAAAAATTCCCAGGCATTTTAAAGATCTTTAAAAAGTTTCAAGGCATTTTTAGGAGATTTAAATCATTTTAAGGGATTTTAATATTTTAATATTTTAATTGATTTGAGAGAATGTATTCGTAAGAAATGTCAGATTCCGTAGGGTTTCAAAAATTTAAAGAGATTTTGAAATATTTTTTACAATTAATTTGAAATTTGCCCTGAATTCTTTTTAATTCTTTTGAATTCTAATTTCAATCAATTCTACTCAATTCAATTTTTTAATTCAAATTTACTCAAATTTGACTGAAATCAATAGCATTTTTTTTATTACAAATTTTTTCCAGTTTTTCGAAATAAGCAGGGTTTCAAAGATATGATTTTTTTTAATTATACCTGAAGTCTTTTGAATTCTTTTGAATTCTTTTTCAATTTAATAGAATTTTTCTTAATTCCCTCAATTTTATTTGATTTAATGGAATTTTTTTGAATTTTTAAAGTTTTTATTTACTTTTTCCTAAATTCTTTTTACCTCACCTTGAATTCTTCAGCATTTCTTCAAATTCTTGTGAAATAAATTGAATTTTTCGAAGCTTATTTCAAACATTCTGAATTCAAATAAAGTTTATTTATATTTTTACATTGATTTCAATTCGTTTGATTTTTTTGTAATTCCCCTTGACTTTTGAAGAATTTCATCGAATTTTTCTTCAGTTTTACGGAAATCAATGAATTTTTTAAAAATGATTTTTAAATTGTTTTCCAACTCATTTGAATTTAATTTGAATTGTTTTAAAGCCTTATAATTTTATCCTGAGTTTGTTAACCTTTGAGCGCGAAAAAGTACCCTATTAGCCTGAAAAATGGACTCTTTGGTCCCTATATTTTATCCCATAAGAACTATGAGGCTTATGTTTGTCAT
>JAWWLR010000158.1:54630729-54659648 GCA_035041075.1 Acraspis erinacei | reverse complement strand
AAAGTAAATCTTATCTGTTAAAAATTTAACCTTAGAGGAAAATTTATAACTGTCAGGTAAAATGAAAAATTGGTCGGTGAAAGTTATAAAATTTGGTGAATTGTTATTTTGTAGCTATCCTCTTTTTTAAATAACACATCTTAAGTCCTGATTTTCGAAACATGCCATCTGGTCACCCTTATTTTCCCTATTTTCATATTTTGACGAATTATATGTACATTCGTTTTTAAAAAATAATTGTTAGGTTCTGAGCTAAGCAAGCAACTCGAAGGTTGGTTAAATGCGGCAGATTTGTCTCACGGACCAGCCAGGGCGATTATTGCACCGTAAGTAATTTTCTTGAATCTCAGCAGAGCCTACAATCTTTCCTTACAATTTTTACAGTAGATTAAGTTGAGAAACTTTATTTCAAGGCATGCAGGATACAGTTATTGTGGGAGTTGTGCTGGTTTTGCGTACCGACAAATTAGCCCTGCAGTTGTGTAAGTAAACAGAATTTATCAATATTTATTACAATTGGAAAAATACTATAAAATAATATATATATGGGATCGAGCGATACGCTATCTATTATTTTAATGCTCCCCTATGTTAGAAGTTCAACTTTTATCTAAAAAATATTAATCAAACCAAATTTTCAATAAAATAGTTGAATCCTCAACCAGATCAGATTAATTTTCATCCAAATAGTTGCATTTTTAATTTAAAAAATTAATTTTTTACCAAATTGTCGAATTTGCAATACAAAAAGATGAATTCTTAACAAAAATGTAATACTTAATATACTAAAAAAGACCAAATTTTCATTTTAAATCCAAAACAGTTAAATAATAAAAAAAACTAATTTTTGAGAAAATAGTTGAATCCACAACCAAAATAGATTAATTTTCATCCAAATAGTTGCATTTTTATTTAAAAAATATGAATTTTCAACAAAAAAGAAAAAATTTTCAACCAAATGAACAAGTTGTCAACCAAATAGTGGAATTCTCTACCAAAAAGATTAATTAACTGCTAAAAAAAGACAAATATTCATACAATTACATAAATTTTCAAACCAAAAAGTTGAATTTATTAACTAAAAAGATCAAGTTTTAATCAAAAATTAAATATTTAATTTAAAAAAAAATTATTTTTACCCTCAAAACGAATTTTCTATAAAATTGTTTAATTTTCTACCAAATGGCGGAATTTTCAACCCAAAAAGATGAAATCTCAAAAAAATGGAATAGTTGATATTCCAAACAGGAAAATATTTTTATTTTAAATCTAGAAATGTTAAATTGAACCGAAAGAAACGAATTGTCGACGAAATAGTTGAATCTTTAACCAAAACAGATTAATTTTCATCCGAACAGTTGCATTTTCTACCAAAAAATATAAAATTTCTACCAAAAGGGATTAATATTCAAATAAAAAATACGAATTTTCTACCAAATATATTAATTTTCCACCAACAAGATTAATTTGCGTCGAAAAAAGACCAATTTTCATTAAACTAAATAAATTTTCAAACCAAAAAGTTTAATTTATTAACCTAAAAGGATCAAGTATTAATCAAAAAATAAATTATTACATTAAAAATAAAACTTTTCTAACAAAAAAACACGAATTTTTGAGAAAATAGTTGAACCTGCAAACAAAATAGATTAATTTTCATCGAAACAGTTGCATTTTTAATAAAAAATATGAATTTTCAACCAAAAAGAACAATTTTCTTCCAAAAAAGAATATTTTTCAACAAAATGAACAAGTTTTCAACCAAATAGTGGAATTCTCAACCAAATCAGATCAATTTTGATCCAAATAGTTGTATTTTTAATTAAAAAAAAGGATGAATTTTCAATCAAAAAGAAAAATTTTCTTCCAAAAAAGCATATTTTTCAACAATATGAACAAGTTTTTAACCAAATAGTATAATAGACAAACATACATACAATTAAATAAATTTTCAAACCAAAAAGTTGAATTTATTAACTAAAGAGATCAAGTTTTAGTCAAAAATTAAATATTTCATTTAAAAAAATTAAATTTTACCCTCAAAACGAATTTTATAGAAAATTGTATGATTTTCTACCAAATGGCGGAGTTTTGAAGCCAAAAAGATTAATTTTTAACAAAAAATGTAATAGTTGATATTCTAAACAAGAAAAGATTTTTATTTTAAATCTAAAACCGTTAAATTGAACCAAAAGAAACGAAGTTTCGAAAAAATACTTGAATCCTCAACCAAAAAAGATTAATTTTCATCCGAACAGTTGCATTTTCTACCAAAAAATATAAAATTTCTACCAAAAGGGATTAATTTTCAAATACAAAATATGAATTTTCAGCAATAGTTGAATTTTCTACGAAAAATATGAATTTTGAACCAAGAAGATTAATTTTCGACCAAAAGAAGATTATTTTCAAACAAATATATAAATTTTCAGCAAAATGGTAGAATTTTCAAACAAAAAGATTAATTATCTGCCAAAAGAGTCGAATTTTTATCCAATTACATAATTATTAACCAAAAAATATAATTTTTTAATCAAAAATAAAATAGTAACATTTTTATTTAAAAAGTTAATTTTCTACTCAAAAAAAAATCAATTTTCTACCAAATTGTGGAATTTTCAAGCCAAGAAGATGATTTCTCTGCAAAAAATGTAATATTGGATCTTTTTAACAAGAAAATTTGTTCGTTTTAAATTCAAAACACTTCAATTGAACCGAACAAGACAAATTTTTAATTTTTGGCATAAAAAAAAATTTTCAACTTAGTAGTTGCGTTTTGAACCAAAAAGTATGAATTTTCAACTCTGAAGATTTTTTGTCGGTTAAAATCTCATCTCTTTGGTTGAAAGTTGAACTATTTTCTAGAAAATTGATTTTTTTTAAATTGAAAATTCATCTACTTAGGTAAAATTTAAACTATTCTGTTAAAAATTTATTTTTTGGACTGAAGTTTAATCTTTTTTGTGTGAAAATTCGAATGTTTGGTTAAAAATGCATCTTCGTAGATCAGAAATTCTACTATCTGGTTAAAAATTCAAGTATTTTACTAAAAAGACATCTTTTTGGGTAAAAAATTTTAATGTTTTGTTGCAAATTCGTCTTTTGGGATTTAAAATCCATCTTTTATGGTATTTCAGGAGAAAATTATTCATAAAATACGTAATTTTGTCATTACTAGCGCATATCCCCAATTATTTATATATTAGTTATGCATTATTTCCCGGGTAAATAAAAAATTGTTCAGGAAAAAATGAGGGGATTTTGAAAATAAAGTTCTGAAACGTTGATCATTATTTTTTGCAATTGTTTTTTTATTTTCGTTTATAAATAATAAAAATAAAAAAAAGACCAAAGAAATTTTAAAAAAGAAGGAAGGGGATTTGGTCTGTTGTCTTCTAATTTTCTTTCCTCTTTTTTATATTTGTCCAAAGATGGCATTTTTTCCTTTTCTTTTTTAGGATTTTTTTTACTTTTCTCAACTTCAAATTTGGCCATTAGATTCTTGGTTTTATTTTCAGCAATTATGTACATTAACCTGGTTATTGGACGTTAAATAGGATTTTTAATTTAATTTTTGTCTCTTTGAAATTTCTTAAATGTTAAATATGAATTGAATCTAATTCTAATTTCTTACATTTTTAAAGTAGTGGTTGGATAACGTTGTATATTTTCAACCAAAAATATGAATTTTCAGCTAAAAAAATACAAATTTTCGAAAAAATAGTTAACTACCTAACCAAAATATATTAATTTTCAACTAAGAAGATTAATTTTCTACCAAAGAAGACGATTTTTCCATAAAATCTATCAATCAAAAATGAAACAGTTACATTTTTATTAAAAAAAATTAATTTTTAACCTCAGCAAAAACGAATTTTCTACAAAACTGTTGAATTTTCTACGAAAATGTAGAATTTTCAATCCAAAAGGACGAATTATCAACAAAAAAACGTAATATTTAATATTATGGAAAAGACAACATTTTCATTTTAAATTGAAAACATTTAAATTGAACCCAAAAAAAAAAACAAATTTTTGAAAAAATATTTGAATCCACAACCAAAACAGATTAATTTCCATCTAAACAGTTGCATTTTTAGCCAAAAAAGATTAAATTTCAACCAAAAGAAAAAAACTTTCAAATGGAAGAAACGAATTTTCAACATGAGGTTAATTTTCAGTCAAGAAATATTTTTCAGTAAAATAAAAAAAATGTTATCCTTTGTTTTTATAGTGATGAAATCTTCATTAAAAAAAATAATTTTGAACCTAATAGTTGAATTTTTTTACCAAAAACATGAATTTTCTACCAAAAGGGACGATTTGAAAAAAAATATAAAAATTTTCAACCAAAATGATTAATTATCTATAAAAAAGACAAATTTTTAACTAAAAAAGAGAAATTGTTAAACAAAAATGAAACAAGTACATTTTTATTTAAAAAAATAATTTTCAACCAAAAAAGATGAAATTTTTACCAAAAGAGACGATCTTGTAAATCCATAGACGAATTTTTAACAGCAGTTTAATTTTAACCAAGAAACAACAAAAAATTTAATTTTAAATAAAAACAGTTGAATTTTACCAAAAAAATACGAATTTTCAGCTGAGTAGTTGCATTTTGAATAAAAAAGGATCCATTTTAACAGATTTTAAATTCTTAAAATTTTCTTTGGTTGATAATTCAACTATTTTGTTGGTTGATTGAAACTTGAACTATTTCATAACAAATTTATATTTTTTAATTGAAAATTCAACTAACCAAAGTAAATTTGAACTATTCTTTTTTTAAAATTGAATGTAAGTTCTTTTTGTTTGAAAATTCGAATATATCGTTGAAAATGCATTTTTGTAGGTAGTAAATTCAATTATTTTAAAGAAAATTCAATAACTTTATTAAAAAATATATTTTTTGTTAGAAAATTTAACTGTTTTATTCTTCAAAAAAATGTAGTGGCTGATATTTTAATCAAGAAAAGATTGTTATTTTAAATCCAAAACAGTTAAATTTAACCAAAAAAGATGACATTATTACCAAAAGAGATTAACTAAAAAGGAGAAGTTGTCAAACAAAAATTAAATAATTACATTTTTATTTTAAAAAATTAATTTTCAACTAAAAAAAAAAGAAATTTCTACAAAGCAGTTGAATTTTCTACGAAATTATGGAATCTCCAAGCCAAAAAGAATCATTTCTGTTAAAAAAAATTACAGTTGATATTCTAAACAAGAAAATATTTTCATTTTAAATCCAAAACAGTTAAATTTAACCAAAAAAGATAAAAAAATTTACCGAAAAATACGAATTTTCAGGAAAGTAGTTACATTTTTAATAAAAAAAGGATGCATTTTAAATTTTTTAAATTTTCTTTGGTTGATAATTCAACTATTTTGTTGGTTGGTTGAAACGTCTACTATTTTATTATTAGTTGAAAATTAATATTTTTTTTTGTTAAAAGTTGAACATCTTTGTAAAAAAAAATGGTAATTTTTTTGTTGAGGATTCATAATTTTATTTGAAAATTCATCTCTTTGGTTGAAAGTTGAACTATTTTGTATAAAATTTATATTTTTTAATTGAAAATTCAACTACCCGAGGTAAATTTGAACTATTCTTTTTTTAATTTATTTTTTAATAGAATTTAAGCTCTTTTTGTTTGAAAATTTAACTGTTTTCTTCACAAAAAAAAGTAATAGCTGATGTTCAATCAAGAAAAGATTGTTATTTTAAATCCAAAAAAGATGAAATTTTTACTAAAAGAGATTAACTAAAAAGGAGAAGTTGTCAAACCAAAATTAAATAGTTACATTTTTATTTTAAATTAATTCTCAACTAAAAAAAAAAAAATTCTACAAAGCATATGAATTTTCTACGAAATTATGGAATCTTCAAGCCAAAAAGAATCATTTCTCTTCAAAAAAAGTTACAGTTGATATTCTAAACAAGAAAATATTCTCATTTTAAATTCAAAACAGTTAAATTTAACCAAAAAAGATACAATTTTTACCGAAAAATACGAATTTTCAGCAAAGTAATTACATTTTTAATAAAAAAGGATGCATTTTTAATTTTTTTAATTTTCTTTGGTTGATAATTCAATTATTTTGTTGGTTGGCTGAAACGTCTACTATTGCATTATTAGTTGAAAATTAATCTTTTTTTTTGTTGTTAAAAGTTGAACATCTTTGTAAAAAAAATGGTAATTTTTTTGTTGAAGATTCATAATTTTATTTGAAAATTCATCTCTTTGGTTGAGAGTTGAACTATTTTGTATAACATTTATATTTTTTAATTGAAAATTCAACTACCCTAGGTAAATTTGAACTATTCTTTTTTTTAATTTATTTTTTTATTGAATTTAAGCTCTTTTTGTTTGAAAATTTAACTGTTTTGTTGAACTGTTTTCTTCACACAAAAAAAGTAATAGCTGATATTTCAATCAAGAAAAGATTATTATTTTAAATCCAAAAAAGTTAAATTGAACCAAAAAGGATGAAATTTTTACCAAAAGAGATTAACTAAAAAGGAGAAGTTGTCAAACCAAAATTAAATAGTTACATTTTTATTTTAAATTAATTTTCAACTAAAAAAAAAATTTCTACAAAGCAGTTGAATTTTCTACAAAAGTATGGAATCTTCAAGCCAAAAAGATGATTTCTCTCTCAAAAAAAAAAATGTTACAGTTGATATTTTAAACAAGAAAATATTTTCATTTCAAATCCAAAACAGTTAAATTTAACAAAAAAAGATAAAAGTTTTACCAAAAGAGATGATCTTTCAAATTCATAGACGAATTTTTAAAATCAGTTTAATTTTAACCAAGAAACAACAAAAATCTTAATTTTAAAATAAAAACAGTTGAATTTTACCAAAAAAATACGCATTTTCAGAAAAGTATTTGCATTTTGAATAAAAAAAGGACAATTCAACTATTTTATTGGTTTAACTGTTTTGTTGAACTGTTTTATTCTAAAAAAAATGTAATAGCTGATATTTCAGTCAAAAAAAGATGAAATTTTTACCAAAAGGGACTAACTAAAAAGGAGAAGTTGTGAAATAAAAATTAAATAGTTACATTTTTATTTAAAAAACTTGATTTTCAACTCAAAATTTTTTTTTTTTCTACAAAGCAATTGAATTTTCTACGAAATTATGGAATCTTCAAGGCAAAAAGATGATTTCTCTTCAAAAAAAAAAATGTTACAGTTGATATTTTAAACAAGAAAATATTTTAATTTTAAATCCAAAACAGTTAAATTGTACTGAAAAAGACGAATTTTCAATTAAATACTTAAATCCTCAACGTTAAATGGGATTTTAAATGTCTCAAATGTTTAAATAGATTTTTTAATCTAATTCAAATTTCTGAAATTTTAAAAGTAATGATTGAATAACAAATATTGCTCTGCAGTCGCAAAATATTCATCCTAGGACCTTCCCATCATGTGAGATTATCAGGTTGCGCCCTTTCTTCGGCATCCACTTACCAGACACCTTTGTACGATCTTCACATTGATCAGCAAGGTCTGTATTTCCAAAATTCGTCTCGAAATTATTGAAAATTGGCCAGCAGAGCGTACCCAAAACGGAAAATATTTCATCATTTTTTCAGTTTGCAAGGAGCTCGAAGAGACGGGTCACTTTGAGTGGATGGACATGAATACTGACGAGGACGAGCACAGTATTGAGATGCATTTGCCATTTATTGCCAAAGTTATGGAAAGGTATGCCAAAAAATAAAAAATAAATTAAAATTAAAAGTCATTCTTTTTTAACTACGAAATTCATGGAAATCAATTTCAAACAACTAAAAAAATTATTTTTATTATTTATTATATTTGATTTATTTTTCAATTGAATTTCTTAAATTCTAAATTTTCTAACGCGTGAATTTTTAATTTTTTTTTTAATTCGGGCACAGCTTTAAGGACTCGTTCACTATAATTCCAATTTTGGTTGGTTCTCTGAGTCCCGAGAGAGAGGCTATGTATGGCAGAATACTGGCACCTTACATGGCAGATCCGCAAAATTTATTTATCATATCGTCGGATTTTTGCCACTGGGGACAAAGATTTCGCTATACCTACTATGATCGAACATGTGGCGCGATTCACAGATCTATACAGAATCTTGATAAAATGGTGGGTAGGAAATAATCGTATAGAAAATCACGCAGGGCCTAAAATATTTCATTTTTCCGACTAGACACCTTTTTTTAGGTCGAAAATGGACGACTAAATTCAGTTCAAGAAAAATTTGGGTAGTATATTAAATTCAATTTGAAGTTCCTTCAATTCCTTGCATTTCGGTAAAAAAATATCGTTGAACTTTCAACGAAAAAATAAATTTGTAATAAAACAGTTAATTTCCTACAAAATAGTTGAATTTAAACCGAAAAAAAACAACGGACTTTCAACAGAAGAGTGGAAAAAGATGAAATTTAAACAAAAGAGTTTAATGTTTCACCAAAAAAGATGAATTTTCAATGAAGAATGATTTTTCAGTAACGAAGAAAAATACAATTTGGATGAAATTGTTGAATTTTCAAAGCCGAAAAGACGAATTTTTTACAAAACTGTTGGATTTTCAACGAAGTAGTTGAATTTCGAACCAAACAGTTAAATTTTTAAACAAAAAAGGCAACTTTTCTATAAAAGGGCTTAATTTTTAACCAAGAAAGGATTTTCAGTAATAAAAAAATAAATTTTCAAACCAAATAGTTGAATTTTGCACCAAGAAAGCTATGTTAGTCAATAAAGAAAATAAAGAATTTTCAAACAAAAATGATGAATTTCAGGGTGGCTGCTGGACCGGGAAACCGGAAATTTTACAAATTTTAAGAATAAAAATCTGTCCATGTTCATTTTCAACAATTTTTAAAATAATTACTTGAAATTTATCTATTTCAATTATGATATAATTCAGTTTCCAATGCGTAATTCAAAAATCTTTTACTTAAAAAATTCTTCGTTTTAGATTTTTATTTTTGAGCGTATATTTTTAATTTAAAGAATTTTAAAGTCTAGTCTTGCAGACTTACATAATTAAAAATTAAAAGCGTTTAGAATTGGAAATTTTTGATAAAAAAGTATTATTTTATCAATTGTAAATATAAATAAATGATTGAAAATTTTTATTAAATTAAAAATATTGTTTCAGTCTAAATTATTCATTGTTTAACCTATGTAATTTGAAATTTTGCAATTTTGAAAAATAATAATTATTTAATATGTGTCAATAATTAAAAGTAAACAATTTCAAATTGAATTGTTTTACATAGAAAGCTTGGAATCTCTAAAATTTCGAAGAGCTTTTCAACTTTTATCATTACAATTTTTAATATTCTATTTAAAAAATGTTTAATTTGTAAGCGAAATTGTTCAGTTTTTATGTGGAAATAATAATTTAACACCTATTATTTTTAGAAAAAATTTGAGTAATTTTAAGAGGTATTTAGATATTTTGAAAAGATTCAAGTTTATTTAAAACCTTAAATATTGATAATTAATTTAAATGAATTGTATGAACTTTTTTCAAAACTTCTAAACATATTTTAAAATAAACAGAATTTTCCCTATATTTTTGGAAATCGTTTAAAATCTTTTTTAATATTCTGTTAAAATAATTTTTCAAACTGAAAAATTGTTTTCAATTTTCCTAGGAATATTAAGAAAATTTTTTACTCTTTTGGAGCCTTTCACAATTCTTAAAAAGCTTCTAATTTTTTTTTTTTGAAATCTGAAAAAATCTATATTTTGTTTTAAATTACACACACTTTGTTTACATTATTTGATATCATTTTAAGTTCTAACTTAATTTTAATTCTTTTCAAAAATTCTAAATATCTCTATAATTTTTCTACAAATAATAAGTGTTCATTTGTTATTTATAAATCGAAATTTGTTTAAATTAGCAGAATTATCTAGAAGTTGTAGGAAAAATTTAATTAATTTTAAAATTTATTTAGAAGTTCTGAAAAAAATTTGAAAAATCATTTTTATTTTGAAAAAATTTAAAACAACTTCTAGATTCCTCAAGATTTTAAAATAAAAATTTCAAGCTTTTCAAGGATGCTTAAACTATTTAAAATGGAAATAATTTGACTTCTAATTTAGAAATCTTAACTTGAAAAAAATTTAAATTATTTAAATCTTTCTAGTCTAAAAGAACTTAATAATATATTTTTGAAAATTATTTAAAGTTCATTGATTGATTCTTTAATAGAAACAAAAATAATAAAATAAAATTTAGAGTATTGAAAATGTAACCGTGGATTTATATTTTTGGAACCTAATATAATTTTTTGAACTGTATAATTTATGAATCTTAACACATCTTAAACGATTTTTGCATTGAAAAACTTTTAAACTCCAATTTAAAAATGTAAGAGTTTTACTTTGAACTGTTTAACTTGTTGTTTATTTTGTATTGCTTTAAATGGAAAAATTTTTAGTATAGAGTTCGATTTTTTATTTTGTTAAATTTTATTTTTATTGGAAATTAATTTTTATAACTAAGAATTTAACTGTTATGTTGGAAATTTGTTGTTTTTTTTTTACTTTTTTTTTTGCTAAAAAATCTAACTAATAAAATTCAATATTCCGTAATTTTAGTCAAAAAATTCATTTCTTTGGTTGAACATTTAACAATTTGGTTGATAAATTTGTTTCTTTTGTTGTTGGAAATTAATTTTTTAACTGAGAAATAAAATATTCCAATTGAAAATTTAACTTTTTGATTAAAAATTAATTTCTTAAACTGAAAATTCAACTAATGTAATGCTAAATTCCATTATTTTATTAAAAAATCATTACCTTTGATTCAATATTAATTTTTTAGTTGTAAATTTTTTCATCATTATTTTAATTCATAATTCGTATCTTTGGTTGAAAATTAGTTTTTTTCGTTGTTGACAATTAATTTTTTAAACTTAAAATTCCAGTTAATTCCAGTTAAAAATGATACTGTTTGGTTAAAAAATTCGCTTTTAGTTAAAAATTTATTTTTTAAACTGAAAATTTAACTAATCCAATGATAAAATCCATTATTTTAGTAACAAATTATTCTCTTTAGTTTAAAATTAATTTTTCAGCTGTAAATTTACCTATTGAATTTTTGGTACACAATTTATCTTTCTTAGTTTAGAATTCATGTATTTTTTTGAAAATTTGTCTTTTTATGTAGAAAATTAATCTTTTTGGTCTAAGTTTCATATTTTTCATTAAATTTCTAGTATTTCAGTTGAATATTCTTTATTTTAGTTGAGCATTTATCTCTTTGTTTGAAAATTTAACAATTTTGTTAAATTTTATTTATTGGAAATTAATTTTTAAAAGGAAGAATTTACATGTTATGTTGTATATTTGCGTTTTTACTTAACTTTTTTTTACTGAAAATTTAACTAACTTAGTTCAATATTCCGTCATTTTAGTAAAAAAATTCATCTCTTTGGTTAAATATCTAACAATTCTGTTGATAAATTCGTTTCTTTTTTTGTTGGAAATTAATATATTAACTGAGAAATAAAATATTTCAGTTGAAAATTTAACTATTTGGTTAAAAATTCGTTTTTTATTTAAAAATTAATTTCTTAAACTGAAAATTCAACTAATCCAATGATAAATTTCATGCTTTTAGTAAAAAATTATTACCTTTAATTCAAAATTAATTTTTTAGGTTTAAATTTCTTAATCATCATTTTGATTCAAAATTCGTATCTTTGGTTGAAAATTCGGTTTTTTTCGTTGTTGACAATTAATTATTTAAACTTAAAATTAAACTATTCCAGTTAAAAATTATACTATTTGGTTAAAAAATTCCTTTTTTAGTTAAAAATTAATTTCTTAAACTGTAAATTTAACTAATCCAATGATAAAATCCATTATTTTAGTAGCACATTATTCTCTTTAGTTTAAAATTAATTTTTCAGCTGTAAATTTACCTATTGAATTTTTGGTATACAATTTATCTTTTTTAGTTTAGAATTCATGTATTTTTTGAAAAAGTGTCTTTTTCTACTTGTTTGAAAGTTTAACTGTTTTGCCAACAATCCTTTTTTTTCTAAAGATTCATTATTTTAATTGAAAATTCATCTTTTTGGTTTGAAATTTATCAGTTTTATTGAAGCATTGTTTTTTTCTTGTTGAAAATTAATTTTTCAAACTGCAATTTAAGCTATTCCAGTTGAAAATTAATTTTTCTTTTTAGTTGAGAATTAATTTTTGTATCTAAAACTTTAAGTAATCTAGTGAAATATTACATTATTTTATTTAAAAATTCACCTATTCATTTTTTTGTTCAAAATTTATAATTTTTAGTATAAAATTCATGTATTTTGTTGAAAATTTGTCTTTTTTGTAGAAAATTGATCTGTTTGGTCTTAATTTCATCTTTTTTTATTAAATTTCTAGTATTTCTTATTAAAATTCTTTATTTTAGTTGAGCATTCATCTCTTTGTTTGACAATTTAACAATTTTGTAAAATTTTTTTATTGGAAATTAATTTTTATAGCAAAGAACTTTTTTTTAACTGAATATTTAACTGATCCAGTTTAATATTCCGTCATTTTATTTTTAAAAATTCATCACTGGTTAAACTCTGGTTATACATTGCTTAAAAATGTATTTCATTTAATTTAATATTCATCAATTTTCTTCAAAATTATGAAACTGAATTGATGTTTTCCTGTTTTCAAAAATACAAAAGTAACTAAAACTGTAACGATAGTTACTTTGTTGCAAAAGTAATTAAGAAACAGTTACATTTTTAATTGTTAACGTCCTTTTAAAATGTAATTTACCAATCACAAAATACTTGATTGAAATGAATTTAATTTAAAACCATTTTTTACAGAAATTTTCCGGAAATGAGGAAATTGATTGCATTAAATTATTGGATGAAACGCGCACGATAGCGAAATCAATGAAAGCCGCAGTGCTATTGATAAAAAATTCACCTGAAGAGTCCCATTTTGAAACTTTAAATACGATCTACGCCTCGAAACTAAGTCTCTCGTATCACAAAAATGTGAGAGTTGTTAAAAAGATTGTCGATTTTTTACAACATTTGCCTGAGTAAGTAAAATAAATATTTTTAAAAATTAAATCTATTCTCCACGCCATGGTGGCCGAAATTATTTGAATGATTTTAGGGTATTTTCAAAACTTTAAAGGAATTTTAAAGATCTTTAAAATGTTGCAAAGGATCTCGAAATATTTAAGAGGATTTGAAATATTTTAATGTATTTTAAAATAATTTCAATAATTTATTGGTATATAAAGGGATTTAAAATATTTTAAGAAATTTTTTTAAGGAATCCCAAGGGATTTTTAAAGATTTTAGAATATTTTTAGAGTTTTCAAAGATGGTTCAATTAATTTCGATGAATTTGACCGATTTCACGGTAGTTTACAAATTTCAAGGAATTTTTTAAGACCTGTAAAAAGTTTCAAGGGATTTGAAAAGGTTTTAAATATTTCAAATGATTTTAAATATTTTAAGGAATTTTAAAGGACTCCCAAATTTTTAAAATTTAATTCAAAAATCTCATGCGATTTTAAAAGTTATCAAGGTATTTTAATAAATTTTCCAGAATTTCAGGAAATATCATTAAATATAATGTAATTTCGGGGGATTTTATAATATTTTAATGTATTTCAAAGAATTTATTAACAATAATTTAGGAATTTCAAATATATTTAAATATTTCAAGGTACTGACTAAGATTTTTATTGTTTTAAAGACTCAAAGAATTAAATATTTAAAGAATTTAATTTAAGATTTTAAGGTTTAAAGGATTTTTATTGAATTTAAATAATTTTAAGAGATTCGAAAGGATTTATAAATCTCAGGGTATTTTTTAAAATTTCAAAGAATTTGTTTCATTTATTTAAAAATATTGCAAGGTATCTTCTACCGACGGAAAAAATTTAAAGGGATTTCAAAGGATTTTATATATTTTTTTAAATTCCAAGCAATTTTCAAGAGCTTTAAAAGCTTTCAAAGAATGAATTTTGAAAATATTTTCAAAATTTCCAGGTTTTTTCCAAAGATTTGATAGATTATTAGGGATTATACAATTTTCCTTAAGATTTGAATTAATTTTCTAAAATTTCAGGAAACATGCAACGATTTTACAGGATCTGCAATATTTTAAAAGATTTCAGGGGAATTTTTTTAATATTTCCGAGGATTTGAATGATTTTAGGGGATTTTTACATATAATTTCATGGGATTTTATATTTTATTATTTCAAATATTTCATAAAAGTTTCAAAGGTTTCAAAATATACGAAAGTTTTCGAAAATATTTCAAATATTTCATAAAAATGTCATCAAAGTTTTAAAAGATTCTAAAAAATTTCACAAAGATTTCAAATATTTTAATGTTTTCAAATAATTTCAAAAGATGAATTTTTCTACAAAAAAAGATACACTTTCAATCAAATTTATAAATTTTTAACTAAAAAAAGATAAATTTACCAACCAAAACTAGAATATTTCAATTTGTAGTGAAAAAGTAAATTTTAAACAAACAAAAAAAAACGATTTTTCAGCATAATTAATTATTTTCAATTGAAAATAACAAAATTTTAAACAAAAATGAAATAGTTACATGTTCAGTTAAAAAAAATTAATTTTCAAATAAAAAGAAACTAATTTTCAGCCAGAGAAATTAATTTTTAATCACTCTAGTGAATTTTCAATCAAAAATATGAATTTTTGACTGAATAGTGAAATTTTCAACCCCAAAGTTGAATTTTCTATAAAAAATTTGTATCTGAATATATATTTTTTTACCAAAGAAATTAATTCTTGACAAAAAATATAATAGTTAAAATGTCTACTAAAGAGGACATTTTTTTAACGAAAAAGATTACATTTCTATCTCAAAAGGTAAATTTTCCACAAAAAATGGAATAGTTAAAGTGAATTTTCAACTAAAAAGATAAATTTTTTAACAAAAATGAAATACCTGAATTTTGAGTTAGTAAAATAAATTTTTAACCAAAAAAGAAAAAAATTGAACAAAATAGTTAAATTTTCAACCACCGAAATGATTTTTTAACCAAAAAGATGAAGTTTAAATAAAATTTTCACCTAAAACAGATCAATTTAAAAAATAAAATGGAATAATTAATTTTTTCCAGTAAAAAAACTTAATTTTGAACCACGAAGATTTGACAAAAAATGGAACAGTTACATTTTGAATAAAAAAAAATTAATTCTAAATAAGAAATAACTAATTTTCAACCAATAAGATGAATTTTCTATCAAAATAAACGAATTTTTAACTTAAACATTCACCCAAAAATTCGAATTTTCAATAAAATACAGGAATTTTAAAACAAATATTTGAATTTTCGACTTAAGCACAATTAGCTTTCAACACAATAATTTAATTTTGAATTTAAAAAACAAGTTTTATCAACTAAAATTAGGAATCATCGACCAAATAAATAAATTTTGAGCAAAGTAGTTCCACTTTCAACTAAAAAATTGAATTTTCAACCAAAAAAAAAAGGATTTTCGACGAAAAACGGGATATTTGATATTTCAACCTCATCGGATTTTAATTTTATACCAAAAATAGTTGAATTCAACCAAAAAGGATGAATTTTCATCAAAATAGTTTGAATCCTCAATCAAAAGTGATTAGTTTTCAACCAAATAGTTGCGATTTTTCACAACAATAATAAACTCTGTAATTTAAAAAAGTATATTTTTATTTTACTCTAGAATTTTGTTGTACAAATTTATCTGATCAATATTATATATATTTGTTTAAACAATAAATCCTTTAAATTCTCTTAAATTCTGAGAATCTTCTCGAGAGAATTTAAAAGTTTTTATTTGGGTTGAAAATAATTCCCCTAAATTTTCATTAAAAATCAGGGTGTTCACCCTACCTGGAAAACCTGGAATTTTCAGGTGATTTTTATATACCTGGAATAATCGGGAAATTTCCTGGGATTTTTTTATAAAGACGGGGGATTTTTTCGAGTGTTATACTGTTCGAGTGTTGTACTGTTTGGTTTATTTCTACTGTTTTTGATTAAAAATTAAAATCCTTTTTTTAAATAATTTTTTGCTCAAAGATTCGTCATTTGAATTGAAAATTCATCTCTTTAGTTGAAAAATGAGCTATTTTGTTGAAAAATCGTATTTTTGGTAAAAATTAATCTTTTGGATTGAAAATTCATCTTTTTTATTTAAAGTTAAACTATTCCCGTTAAATTTAATTAATTTTATTTAAAAAAAATTATTTTTGGTAAAAGGTAGAACTACTTGGTTCAAAGTTAAACAATTTAGTTAAAATATCATCTTTTTGGTTTAAAATTCGTTTATTTCAATTAATGATTCATCATTTCAGATGAAAATTTGTCTATCTGTTTTTTTTTAAATTAATGTTTTTGTCTAAAAATTTAACTGTTCCGTTTTTTATTGAAAACAGATTTTTTTTTAGTTCATAATTTAACAATTTCGTTAAAAAAATGGTTCAGTTGTAAATTCAACTATTTTTTGAAAATTATTAAAATTCGTGAAAAATACATTATTTATAATAAATTCGCAAAACTGTATACATATTCCGAGTTAATTGTTCTGAAAAATTATGAAAAATCGTACAATTCTCATTATTTTTTGAGAAAGAAACATATATTTTTAAGGCCCAAACTGATAGGAAAAGTTTTACGCGGCAACTGAATTAGTAACTGTGTAGTGTATATCTCGTGATATAATTTCTTATTTTTTAACAATGGATTTAAAGTTGAAAAAAATGGTAAAAACTTGAATTTTCGCAATTTTGTACCAACTGTCGCATATTTTTGCACACCCTGTTGATCAAAAATTGAATATATATGACTGCATTTTCTTGAATTCAAATTAAACAAAATATATTTTAGTTATTAGCAGTGAAAGAAATATATTTGCCTATTCACTTTTAAACTTGCACGTATAAGAAATTATATATTTTTTTAATTGCTAATAAATAAAAGGTGCCCTACTGGACACCCTGTAAAATATTCCAATTTTAATCTTTAAATTTTGACGATTTTTCTCAAATTGCTCTCTGGGAATTTCCACTTTATAAAATTCTTTTCAAGGTACAAATTTAGTTCAGAGGATCTTGGAACTGCCACAAAATTGACGGCTGGTTTACTAGCCTATGGAGATTTGGATATTCAAGGTGCCATGTATCACGAATGTTATTCTCTAGTTGTCTCAATTTTGGGAGTCGAGTTTACAAGAAACAGACGACACTGGGAAAGCTTGTCCTTTTTATTCGAGCCAACGATTATGACAGAAATTATTTGTCATGGCGCAAGACACGAGAATGCCAAGGTTCTTTAAAAAAAAACTCTCTTTTAGGTACGAAATAATGGAAAGTAGAAAAAGTCCAAAAGTAAATCATTTCCTATTTTTTTATTTTAGATCAGAAACATGGCGGAAGAAATGCTAGTTTACATGTTGAAGGGGAAAGTTCAAATGGGTGAAACGGGCTGGACTAAATTTTTAGAGGCCACAGTTTCCGTATTGCCTCTCTTGCAATGTTTGGCGTCCAATCAGACAAGTTTAGGACAGTCTGTTATAAAGATGCTGGATCCTGATGTTTCTAATAATATACAACTTTCTTACATCGAGGTATTTAACAAATATATAACTTTCTTTGTTTTAAGATCCGGCAAATTGCGGGTATCTTTAAATCCAGCCAGACCTCGGGACAGAAAGTAGAATTTTCTACCAAAAGGAATAATTATCGATCTAAAACGAAAAAAAATTTTATCTGAAAGACGATTTTTTAATCAATTATATACATTTTATACTGAATAGTTTGAGCAATAGATTTGATGTTAGTCCAAATTTTATTTTATTCAGTTTTAGTTAAATTTTCATTCCGGAGAAATAATTGAAAAAAAGAAAAAGGATTTTCTACAAAATTTTTAAATTTTGAATCCAAATATCAAATTTTTTAGAAAGCAGAGGAATTTTCAACCAATCAGTTGAATTTTCAACAAAGTGGTTACATTTTTATTTAAAACGATACATTTTTAAGAAAGAGAAAACAAAATTTCAACTAGAATTCTAAATCTTAAAAAAGGAACTTTTAGGAAAGTAGTTAAATTTTCAACCAAGGAGTTCAATTTTTTATCAAAAAAGATGAATTCGCAACAAAATACGTAAATTTTTATCCGAATAGTTTAATTTTCATCGTAGAAGATTAATTTTCTTTTTAAAAAAAGACCAACTTTCAACGAAATACATAAATTTTCAAACAAAGAGTTGAATTTTCGACCAAAAAAAAAATTCTACCTAAAAAAAGAATTTTCAACCTACGAGACGACATTTCAACAAATTAGGTAAATTTTCATCGGAATAGTTTGAACAATAGATTTGATGCTAGTTCAAAATTTATTTTATTCAGTTTTAGTTAAATTTTCATTCAGAAGAATTAATTTATAAAAAGAAAAAGGATTTTCTACAAAATTGTTTAGGTTTTTAACAATTAGTAGATTTGTATACAAAATTGTTGAATTTTGAATCCAAATGACAGATTTTTTAGAAAACAGTTGAATTTTCAACAAAGTGATTAGATTTTTTATTAAAACGATATATTTTTAAAAAAGAGAAAACTAAATTTCAACTAGAATTCTAAATCTTAAAAAAAGGAACTTTTAGGAAATTAGTTGAACTTTTAACCAATAAGTTGAATTTTTTATTAAAAAAATACGAGTTCGCAACAAGATACATAAATTTTTAATGAAAGAGTTCAACCGAAAAGACGATTTTTCAACAAATTAGATCAATTTTCATTGGAATAGTTTGAACAATGGATTTGATCCTACATCAAATTTTATTTGATTCAGTTTTAGTTAAATTTTCATTCTGGAGAATTAATTTAAAAAATAAAAAGATTTTTCTTCAAAATCCTTTAGGTTTATAACAATTAGTAAACTTTTTTTACAAAATTGTCGAATTTTTAACCCGAAAAATATGAATTTAAAACCAATCCGTTGAATTTTAAACAAAGTATTTACATTTTTAGTTAGCCTTTTAGGAAAGTACAACAAAATACACCAATTTTTTCCAAATAGTTTTATTTTCATCCTAGAAAATTATTTTTCCTTTTTAAAAAAGACAAACTTTCATAAAAATACATAAATTTTGAACCGAAGAGTTGTATTTTCGACTAAAAAAATAATTTTCTACCTAAAAAAAGAATTTTCAACTTACAATACGAATTTTCAACAAATTAGATAAATTTTAATCGGGACAGTTTAAACAATGGATTTGATGCTAGTTCAAATTTTATTTTATTCAGTTTTAATTAATTTTTCATTCCGGAGAAATAATTGAAAAAAAATAAAAAGGTTTTTCTACAAAATTGTTGAATTTTTAATCAAAATGTCGAATTTTTTAGAAAGCTGAGGAATTTTCAACCATTCAGTTGAATTTTCAACAAATTAGTTACATTTTTATTTAAAACCGTCAATTTTTAACAAAAATGAAACAAAATTTCAATTAAAATGATGGGTTTAACAACAATAAAATTTCCTTTTAGGAAAGTAGTTTAACTTTCAACCAAGGAGTTCAATTTTTTATCAAAAAAGATGACTTCGCAACAAAATATATAAATTTTTATTCAATTATTTTAATTATCCTCCTAGAAGATTAATTTTCTATTAAAAAAGACGAACTTTGAACAAAATACATAAATTTTCAACCAAAGAGTTGAATTTTCGACCAAAAAGAATAATTTTTCGCTTAAAAAAATAATTTTCAATCTACAAGGCGAATTTTCAACAAATGAGATAAATTTTCAACGGAATAGTTTGAACAATGGATGCGATACTAGTCCAAATTTTATTTGATTCAGTTTTAGTTCATATTTGTTTTCTTTTTAAAGATTTCTAATTAAATAGTTGCATTTTTTAACTAAAAAAAATCCATATTTAACCAAAAATGCGATATTAAAATTGTCATTCAGAAGAATTAATTTAAAAAAAGAAAAAGGATTTATTTTTACAAATTTTCTAGAAAGCAGAGAAATTTTCAACCCGAGAATTAGAATTTGTATTAAAAGTGTTAATTTTTAACCAGTAATTGAATTGTCAAAAAGGAGTTATATCTTTAGTTTAAACCATACATTTTTAACAGAAAGACAAAAAAATTCCAAAAGAAATTATTTATTTAACTAAAAAAGTAACTTTGAGGAAACTAGTTGAAATTTCAACCAAGAAGTTGAATTTTCTACAAAAAAGAATAATTTTTTACTAAAAATGTTTGTTTTCTACCAAAAAGTTTAATTTTCTTCCAAATTTTGAATTTTCAAACCAAAGATACGAATTTTCTAAGAACAGTTAAATTTTAACCGGAGAATATCAATTTTTAACAAACGAAAAAGTTAATTTTCTGTTAGTTAAATTGTTCACAAAATAGTTAAATTTTAAATATAAATTCTAATAAAAAAAATAATTTAGTACTAAATTTATGAATCTTCAACCAAAAAGTCTATAAAAAAATAACCATTTTTCAGGAAAATACGTGAATCCTAAATTAAAATTGAATATTTTCAAAGTAAACAGTTGTACTTTTAACAACAACAAAATTTCTAACAAAAATTACATGAATTTTTAACCAAAAATAGTTTAATTTTCTACCAAATTATTGATTTTGAAAACCAAAAGTACGAATTTTCTAACGAGACAGATTAATTTTTAATCAGACAGTTGCATTTTTATCCCAAAAAGATAAAATTTCTAAAAAAAAAGAGATGAAAAAATTTCAATCAAATAGTTGAATTTGCTACTAAATTGTTTATTTTGCAAAACGAAAAGACGAATTTTCTACTGCACATTTGCATTTTCAATCCGAGAATATGAATTTTCAATAAAATAGTTCAATTTTCTGTTTAAAAGTTCATTTTAACAGAAAAAACTAATTTTCAACTAAAATTATGAATCTCATAAAAAAATTAACTTTTTCGAAAGTAGTTCAACTTTCAATAATGAAGATATTTTTCAACCTAAGAATATGAATTTTCAACGAAAAATGTTGATATTTCAACAAAAAATAATTTAATTTAAAATAAAAAACAATTGGATTCACAAAAAAAATTTAATCATAATATTTGAATCCTGAATCAAAACCTATTAATTTTCAGCCAAACACTTACATTTTTAACCCAAAAAATTTATTTTCTACGATAAAAGGCGATTTTTCAAGCAAATACTTAAAGTTATAACCAAATAGTTAAATTTTCTACGAAACGAGACATATTAATTTTTATGAAAGAAAAGTTTCAATCCAATTTTGTAATTTTTAAGTCAAAAAGACGAATTTTCAACCAAGATGTGTAAATTTTAAATAAAATTTTGGAAGTTTTAATAAAATAATTCAATTTTGAAGCAAATAATAAAATTTTAAACTAAGAATTATTAATTCTAAACAAACGAATTATTTACATAATTTATAAGCTAAAGAATAACATTTTCAATAAATCTTGTACCTCGTTTTGAATATTTTAAAAATATTAGATTAGAAAACTGGAAAATTCGTTAAAAAATAAAGTTAATTTTTTCGACACTTTTAAATCTGGACTCCACATAAGTTTCATACTTGAAAAATATTATGGCCCTATTTTCAAACTATTTTTTCAGATCTGCAACACTATTTAGGCTACTTTTAATCTCTGAAATGAGTCCGAGGCTGCTCAGAAATTATCATTTTTGACTATTTTTTAGTATCCCGTTTAACTGAGATTTATATAACTAATATTGTTAATAAAAATTTGATTGCACTTAGGTTTTAAAAGGCAATCTCCGATTTCTATTTGCTGCTGATGCTGATATAAGGGAAGAAGCTGTATGTCGATTAATTTGGCTACTCGGAAAAGAAAGCGGCTCAGCCCAGAAATTACCAAGATTATCGTCTCTGCACGGATTGCCTCTGAGCTCTCTTTGTGTTTTTGAACGAGAAACTTCTTTCAAACGACCTGACGGCAATTATCAAGTAAGTAAAAATTTCCATTTAATCAATAATTTGTTACTAAACTTTAATTTCAAGGTGGGCCCCGTAAAAGGAAAACGAAACATTTTTTTAAACCTGACATAACTCTAATATGTTCTGAATTTGAAAAATATAACATTATTTTTTTACTGAAAGAACGTTTTAAATGTTTTCTATTTTTTAAAGCGAAAAAAACAACATTTTTTCAAATTAAAAAACGAACTGTTTTGGAGAAAAATCGTATGTTTTTGGTTGAATTCAACTGTTTTGGATCAAAATTTTCTCGGTTGAAGTTTCTTTTCTCTTGTTGAAAATTTTTCTTTGATTTTTATTTTTGGTTAGAGTAATTTTTTATCTTCTTGTATTTTATTGAAAATTCGTCTTGTTTTCTTGAAAATGAATCATCATGCTTAACAATTAACCTTTTTAGTTGAAAAATCATTGTTCGATTGAAAATTTACCTAATTTTTTCATAATTCGTTTTACTTTTCTTAAAAATTGATTTTTTTTATTTGGAAATTTAACTATATGTTTGAAAATGAACTTTTCTATCAGATTCTTCTTTTTGTTTTTAAATTCATTTGTTTTGCTTAAAAAATCATTTTTTTCTTGATAAAAATTTAACTACTTTGTTAAAAAAATATCTATTTTTTTTTTATCAAAATGAATATGACAGTTGACAGTACATTATGTTTGGTTCCAAATTTAATTATTTTATTCAAATCCCGTTTTTTGGTTCCAGATATTTTTTAACTGAACATTAGACTATCTCATTTCTTGTTACAAATTTTTTTTACATGCAAATTCATTTCTTTTAATTAAAATTGAATTATTTTATTTAAATTTTATATATTATTAAATTCAACTGGTTTTTTTATTCATATTTAATTTTTTGTTGAAAATCATCTTTTTTGGTATCAAGTTATACTACTCTGTTAAAAAGGAATTTTTTTGGTTCAAGATTCATTACTTATTTGAAAATTCATTTCTAAGGCAGAAAATTTAGGCATTCTATTTAAAAAATTCGCTTTTTTTATTAAAAAATATAATTTTTTTAAAGAGAAAATTTAGCTATTCAATTTTGTGCTGAAAATGTTTTTGTTTTTAGTTCAAAATTCACTTCTTTTGTTACGAATTGAACTATATTGTTGAAAATTCAATTCTTTTACCTGAGAATTCCACTATTCCATGTTTGGTTAAAATTTTATTTTATTTGGTTGAAAATCTAACAATTTTCTTACAAATACTTTTTCTTTTCGTAGAAAATTAGCTTTTTTTAGTTCGAACTTAAAATATTTAGTACATACAAATATTTATTACTTACCCTTTAACAAAGTTAAACTGTTTAAAGTTTAACTGTGAACCAAGAAAGATGAATTTTCAATGAAAAATGGAATAGTTGAAATTCCATCCGTAAAGATTTTAATATTAAATTTAAAAGAAACTGTTGAATTTAAACAGAGAAGACAAATCATAAATGAAATACTCAATTTTTAAGTTCAAAAATTTAATTAAAAAAAAAGAAAAATTTCAATAAAATATTTAAATTTTCATCCAAAGAAATTAATTTGCTACTAAACAAAATTAAGTTGTAAGTTTTTAACCAAAAAATTTCATCTTCAACCAAAAAATATATTTTTAATAAAATAGTTACATTTTTAACCAACGAAATTAATTTTTAACCAAAATAAATGAACTTGCAATCAAGAAGAATAATTATCTAGAAAAAAATCAAGTTTCAAACCAATGAGCAGTTGAATCGTCAATTAAAAAAGTCAATTTCAAAAATTAAAAGAAAAAACGAATTAAAAAAAAAATAGTTGGATTGTCAACCGATAAATGAGTTTTCAACGAAAAATATTCATTTTCAACCAAAAGAGACGAATTTTTAAGACAATACATGCATCTTTATCCAAATGGTTAATTTTTAAACTAAAAAAAGGTGAATTTTTAACCAAAAACGGATAATTTTTATTAGATTTAAGAATATTTCAAGGGATTTTGAGAGATTTAAAAATGTTTCATACTTTTTCAATGAGTTGCAAAATATTGCGGCGTATATTGCAAAACTTTTAATGGTTTAAATGGATTTTAAAGAATTTTACAAAATTGTCTAAGGATTTGAAGTGATTCAAGAATATTTCAAGCGATTTTCAAGAATCTTTTGACGTTTCTTGATCTGTCCAAGGATTTAAAGGGTTTTCACAGGATTTTTAGGGATTTCAACTAACTTGATGAAACTTCTGGAAATTTAGAGAAATTTGAACGATTTTTAAAAGATTTCCAAAGTTTTTTTTTAAATACTACAATTTCGATTCATTTTACAGGATCTCAAGTGATTTCTAAACAAATTAAGGAATTTCAAAGAATTTTTGGGGAATGAAAAATATTTTAAAATATTTAAGTGGAATTTTAAGGATTTCAATTAATTTGAGCAGGTCAAGGAAGATCAAGGAATTCTACGAAATTTTGAAAAGTTTAAAAGGTTTCAAAAGATTTCAAGGGTTTTTAATGTTTTTAATTTGTTGTGTATCAAAAAAAGATTTTGATTGCAATTTTTTGGGTATAGTTTCTGGAAGTAAATGATCTTAGACAGAAAAATCAGGAAAAAATTAGTTTTAACCAAAAATTCCATTTTACACAAGATCATAAAAAAAATGCTTTGAACATTCTACACTTAAAGTTGCATAATTTCTCAGAGACGAAGTACTTTATTTTTTTAGGTAAAAATAGACTATTGTATATTTTTGCAAAAAAAAAAAAAATCTGCGAAGTTATGCGTATTTGAAATTTGTGTTTTTCTTTTAAATTAAAAACTCTTAATTTTATTTAATCCTTTATAAATTTTTACCTAATTGAGATATTTACCGTTTTAATTTTTATTTCGAAAGCGTTTATTGTCTTTTCAAATCCTTTTGTTTCCTAAAACCATAATTTTTTTATGTTTATATTTATCGGTGTAAGATATCACAAAAGGGCATAAAACTGACAAAATGTCTTCTTGAGAAGAATATAAATTTTTTTGCAACTTCACCCCCCAAAAAAACTTGAAAAAAGAATTCTTTTGCACAAAAAAACTTTAAAAAGTGTAAATTTTAAAAATTTTCGATTATCTAGCCCAATTGTGAGAAATTGTTGTTTCTTTCAATTTTTGCGTAATGCCACAAAGAAAATTTGTAGTGCGATTACCGGAAATAGATAGTAAAAGTGCCCGGAAATTTGTTCTGAAATTTTGTGGCCACCTTAAAAATATATTTTCATATGGTGAAAAAAAATATGTAAAAATATGTATTTATTTCAGAGAACTAGTTTGTTATCCGTGCTGGAAATGCTGAAAACTTCGAGCATTGAACCAAAAATGAGAAAATCGGCTCTGGTTCAAGTAAGCGTGATGCTAACTGACGTTTCTTTACATAAACTTTTTATCGGCGAAAGTGGACTGCAGATAATACTGGAAATGTTTGCCGGTGCTTTGGTAATTTAATAAAAATATTCTCTTTCGAGGCCTTGGACTCACCACACTATTTACACTATTTGACACTTTGTTTTAACGATGACACTATTTTGCTATTATTTTGAGGAAAAAAATTACACTAAAGACACATAATTTTGTGTAGTTTAAATATTTTAATATAAAAAAAAATATTTATAATTTTAAAAACAAACAAAAAATTTGTAATTTAAGCTTTTCTCGCAAGTTTCCGCTGATGCCACTATTTCTTTACATTTTGTAGAAAAATATTTTCGAGCTTCCTCACTAATTGTCTAAAATCGCCGGAAAATTGTCTTCATGGCTGATTAATAGTTTTTCTCTGTAATTTTGAACCACTAATTTTTTTCGTTAATTTATTTTCCGGCTTCTAATGAATTAAAAAATTCGATAAATTTTCAACCAAGTAGTTGAATTTTCAATTATAAAAGATAAATTATAAATAAGTAAGATAATATTTGTTTATTTACCCAAGAAAAAATTTTTCATTTTACAAAAAAAAAAGGAGTTGAACCAAAAGTGACGAATTTCCAACAAAATTATTCATTCCTCCACCAAGAAAAACTTCTGACCCAGAAGTTAAATTTAAAAGGTAAAAAGATGAATTTTAAACGAAAAATTTAATAGATGAAATTAAAAAAGTAAATATTTTAAATTAAAAAAAAAACAACTGGATTTAACTGCATTTGACCAGCGAAAAAAAGAGTTTGTAACATCTAAAATAGAATAATTTTCAACCAAACAGTTGAATTTTTAACAAAAAAAGTTGATTTCAATAAGGAAAAGGCGAATTTTCAACAAAATACATCAATTATTAACTAACTAGTTAAATTTACTACCACATTGTTGAATTTTCAAGTTAAAACTACGAGTTTTCTACAGAAAAATATATATTCAAGCCAAGAAGGTCAATTTTATATCAAACAGTTGAATTTTTAACAAAACAGTTAAATTTAGAATTAATAAAAATAATTTTCAACATAAAAAATACGAATTTTGAAGAAAGTAGTGCAAATTTCAACTCAGAAATTGAATTTTTAACGTAGTAAGAAAAATTTTGAACAAAAAAATGTAATAGTTGATATTTAAAAAAAGTATATTTTTATTACAAATAAAAAATAATTGGATTTAACCAGCAGAGACGAATTTCGAAAAAAATACATAAATTATCAACTGAATAGTTACATTTACTACCAAATGGTTGAATTTTCTAATTAAAAATATTATTTTTTTACAGAAAAATATACATTCAAGCCAAAAAGACGATTTTTTTATAAGCAGTTGAATTTTGAACAAAATAGTTAAATTTTCAGTTAATAAAACTATTTTTTAACTAAAAAAACGAATTTTTAATAAAATTACTAATCTTCAACCAAGAAAATTAGTTTTTAAGAAATTAGTTCAACTTTCGACCTAGAAATTGAATTTTCAACATAGAAATATGAGTTTGCTACAAAAAATGGGATAGTTGATGTTTCAACAATAAAAGATTTTAGTTTAAAATAAAAAATAGTTGGATTTGACCAATAAAGTCGAATTTTCAGTTAATAAAACTAATTTTTAACTAACAAAAATACGAATTTTCAATACAATTATTAATCTTCAACCAAAAAATTATTTTTTAAGAAATTAGTTCAACTTTCGACCTAGAAATGAAATTTTCAAAAGTCGAATTTTCTAACAAATCGTTTAATTTTCATGCCGCAAATACGAATTTTCTACGAAACAGTTGAATTTGCAATCCCAAATTGTGATTTAAAACAGAAAAATTAATTTTCAACCGAAACAGAATAATTTTCAACCAAACAGTTAAATTTTTAACAAACAAAAATTTGATTTCAACAAGGAAAAAGCGAATTTTCAACAGATTACATCAATTATTGACTAAATAGTTCAAGTCACTACCAAATTGTTGAATTTTCAAGTAAAAACTACGAGTTTTCTACAGAAAAATATATACTCAAGCCAAAAAGGTGAATTTTATATCAAACAGTTAATTTTTCAACAAAACAGTTAAATTTAGATTAATAAAAATAATTTTCAACAAAAAAAAATATGAATTTTGAAGAAAGTAGTGCAAATTTCAACCCAGAAATTGAATTTTTAACATAGTAAGACAAATTTTGAACGAAAAATGTAATAGTTGATATTTAAAAAAAATTAAATTTTTATTACAAATAAAAAACAATTGGATTTAACCAGCAGAGACAAATTTTCAACAAACATACTTTAATATTCAACTAATACAGATCGATTTTCTACCAAGAAAAGAACGAATTTCGAACAAAATACATAAATTATCAACTAAATAGTTACATTTACTACCAAATGGTTGAATTTTTTAATTAAAAATATTATTTTTTTACAGAAAAATATACATTCAAGCCAAAAAGATGATTTTTTATAAGCAGTTGAATTTTGAACAAAATAGTTAAATTTTCAGTTAATAAAACTAATTTTTAACTAAAAAACCGAATTTTTAATAAAATTATTAATCTTCAACCAAGAAAATTAGTTTTTAAGAAATTAGTTCAACTTTCGACCTAGAAATTGAATTTTCAACATAGAAATATGAATTTGCAACAAAAAATGGGATAGTTGATATTTCAACAATAAAAGATTTTAGTTTAAAATAAAAAATTGTTGGATTTGACCAATAAAGTCGAATTTTTAACAAAATAAACTAATTTGTCTAAGAAATTGTTGAATTGTTTTTGCCGAAAAAGATATATACCAGCAAAAGGCATGCATTTTTTTATGAGACAGTTGAATTTTCATCAAAGTAGTTAAATTTTCAAATTAAAAAAACTAATTTTCAACGAAAAAAAGCGAATTTTCAATTAAAATGATAAATTTTCAACCAACAAAATTAACTTTTAAGAAAATAGTTCAACCTTCAACCAAAGAGTTAAATTTATAACCTAAACAGATGAATTTCCATCAAAAAATGTAATGGTTAATATTCCAACAGTAAAATATTTTTGTTTGTAATAAAAAAAAACAGGTAAATTTTACAAAAAAAAAAAAAACGAATTTTTAAGTGAACACTTGAATCATTAACTAAAAAAGATTCATTTTCAACCAAATAGTTGCATTTAAAAAGAAATTGATTTTCTTCCCAGAAAAAAACAAACAATTTTTAACAAAATTCAACAAAAGAAAATATTATTTCTTAACCAGGCAATATCATTTTCAACCAAAAAAGATGAAATTTCGACAGAAAAAGATAGATCTTCAAACTAAAAAGATGAATGTACAGAAAAATTGTTGGTTTTTCAACAGAAAATTAACTTTCAACTAAAAATAGTGGGATTATTAATTAGGTTCTATTAATTCAATTCGCGCAAAAGAATTACGAGAAACTATGCACGCAAGGAAACTAGATATTCTATGTGTGCCGGAAACAAAGAAAAAGGGATG
>JAWWLR010000158.1:54593795-54609924 GCA_035041075.1 Acraspis erinacei | reverse complement strand
CTACCTAATTGGCAAGTGTCAATGGAGCGGCCACAAGAAAGTACTAATAAGTCTCGGAAACGCTTTAATCGAGCTTATCATCTCCTTTCATGGGGCTGGTACTGTCAGTTTTATGGGGCTGTCGATCACGAGGAATTCCATAATTTGCTTGAACCACTTGCTCCATCAAATGCAAATTAATCTCAGTAAAAGCGTGAGTTTTATATCACTGTTCGAAACTATTGCACACTTTCCCCTTTTTTTCCTCTTTCCTCCTTTTTTAAAAGTTAGTTACTTTTTCCTCCCCCTTTTTCCTAAAATCACCCATTTTATGGGGTTTTTTTCCGCCTATATGCGAACTGAATTAGTGGATCCTCATAAGAAGTTACAACTATTTTTGGTTGAAAATTAATTATTTTGTATTGTACTGTATGCTTTTATATGTTTTGTAGATTTTGTTGAAAATTAAATTTTTTGGAAATTTTGTTTGTTTCTTGACTGAAAAATCTTTCCTAGTTGAAAATTCGTATTTTTTGGTGTAATTTAACTGTTTTTTATTTAAAATAAAAATATTTTGTTGGTTAAAAAATCAGCATGTTCTTTAAAATATTCTTCTTTTTTGGATAGAAAATTTGTTCTTATGGATTGGAATTTATCTCATATTAAAAAAAAATTTTTTTATTAAAGTGAGTTATTTTTAATTGAACAGTCTACGATTATATTTTTCGTTAAAACTTTTATTATTTGCTGATAGTTTTTTTTTATTCAGCTATTTTGATAAAAATTCATATTTTTTGGTCTAAAATTAAAAGAGTTTTTGATAAATAAATTCGTCCTTATATTGACTAAAAATGCATCTTTTTGTAAAAAAGCCATCTTTTTTATTGAGATTCTATTAATTTGAAATTAAAAATTTCACTACTATATTTTTTGTTCGAAATTTTTCCTTTTTCTTTAAAAATTTACTTTTTTGGTAGAAAAAGGTTAGTTTTAATTTGTAAATTCAACAATTTGATTAAAAATTCGTCGTCTTTGGGTTGAGAATTCCATTATTTGGTTGAAAATGATCGTTTTTGTTGAAAATTCATATTTTCTGGTTTAAATTTTAACTGTTTTGTTAAATATACTTATTTTTAGATAGAAAATTCCTTCTTATGGATTAAATATTTATCTCTTATTAGAAAAGTGATCTTCTTTTATTGAAGTGAATTGTTTTTAATTTAAAAGTCTACTATTATATATTTGGTTCCGAATTCATCTCTTTTGCACGAAAATTAAATTTTTTATTCAGAATTCAATTATTTTGTTTAAAATTTAATTATTTTCTTAAAAACGCATCTTTTTTGTTCAAGATTTTATTATTTTTAATTGAAAAATCTACGATTATATATTTCGTTCAAACTTTTATTATTTGCGAATAAATTTTTCTTTTCAACCAGTTTGTTGAAAATACATCTTTTTTGGTCTAAAATTAAACAATTTTTGGATAAAAAATTCGTCCGTATTGATTAAAAATTCATGTTTTTGTATAAAAAGGCATCCTTTTTGTTTAAGATTTTATTCTTTGTTATTTTAAAATTTCACTATTATATTTTCTTTTCAGAATTCGTCTTTGAGCTTGAAAATTTTTAATTATTTTGTATAAAATTTGTGGTTTTAACTTGAGAATTCCACAATTTGGTTGAAATTTGGTTTCTTTCTTAACTGAAAAATATTTTTTAGTTGAATATTCTTAAAACTTGAACAACTATGTTAAAAATTAATTTTTTTAGTTGAAGATTTATATTTTCTGCTTTAAATTTCAACTGTTTTGTTGAATATTCATATTTTTTTGTTAGAAAATTCGTTCTTATGGATGAAATATTTGTCTCTTTTAGTCGAAAAGTCATCTTTTTTTATTAGAGTGACTTATGTTTAATTGAAAAGTCAACTATTATATATTTGGATCAGAATTTATCTCTTCTGGAAGAAATTTAAAAAAAAAATTATTTGATAAATTCAATTACTTGTTTGATCTGCTATGTACAAAAATTATTTTGTTTATTTGTTGATGATTCATCTGTTTGTTAAAAAAAATTTTTTTTTAAACTATATTCTTTTATTGAAAATTTACCTTTTTCTTAGAAATGAATATTTTTGGATTGAAAATGAAATTATTTTGTTGACAAGTCGGTTTAAAAATTAAATTATTTTGTCGAAAGTTTGTATTTTTGACTGGAAATTTTAATTATTTTGTCACATTTTTAGTTGTTTTTTTTTGCTAAAAAATCTTTCTTGTTTGAAATATAAACTTTTTTTTGAAAATTCGATCTCTTGGTTTAAACATTCATATTGTTGTTAACAATTATTGTTTTATTAGAAATTTCAACTATTTTGTAATAAACAAATTTTTTGCTTGAAATTTCAATATTTCGATAGAAAATTCAAGTTTAATAATGAAAAAATGGATTTTTTTAGTTCATATTTTCTTTTAGCAAATTTGTCTTTTTGGCCGGGAAGTTCAACTCTTTTGTTCAAAATTTAAATTCGTTTGTCTAAAGTTCATCTTTTTGACTGGAAAATTGAATAATTTGATTACATTATTTTTCTTTTACTGGAAAAACTTGGTTGAGAATTCAAGTATTTTTTTTTAATTCGATTGATTGGTTTGAGCGTTCATCATTTTAGGTTGGAAATTCAATATTCGGTTAAACATTTACTTTTTTGGTTAAAATATCATATATTCTGGTAGAAATATAATATTTTTTTTTAGAAAATGTGTCTTTTTGGCTTTAAAATTTATGTTTTTTGGCTTGAAAATTGACATGTTTAGGGGAAACTCAACATGTTTGTTCAAAAAATCAAATTTTTTGTTTACAATTTAATTATTTTGTTGAAAATCCAACTATTTTATTTAAAAAATGGGTTTTTTGGCTTGAAATTTCAAGATTTCAGTTTGAAAATTCGTCTTTTTGTCTGGAAAATTCAATAATTTGGTTCAGTTTTGTTCTTTGAAAATGCAATTGTTTAGTTAAACATGGAATTTTTTGTTAAAAATTAATATTTTCATATCGAAAATTTAACTGTTTTGAAGAAAATTGGTATTTTTTGCTTTAAATTTTAACAGTGCGGTAAAAAATTCAAGCTCTTGATTAAAAGTTCAACTAGTTAGTTAAAATTGACCTTTTTGGTTGAAAATTAATATTTTCTGGTAGAAAATTCAACTGTTTTGTAGAAAATGTATCTGTTTGGTTAGAAAATTCAATTTTTTGGTTGAAAATTACTTTTTTTTTTGTTAAAATTTCGTATTTAAGAACTACAAATTTAATTACTTTGTTGAAAATTCAACTATTTTTTAACAAGATTTGTATTTTTGGCTTGAAATTTCAACTGTTCAGTAGAAAATTTTATCTAATTGGTTAAAAATTCAATTATTTGTTTAAAAATAGACTTTTCTGTTAAAAATTCGTCTTTTTGGATTTAAAATTCAACTGTTTATTTAAAACTTTAATTTTTGGTTGAAAATTCATATTTGCGGGTTCATCATTTTAGGTTGGATATTCAACGATTTGGTTAAAAATGTACGTTTTTGTTGAAAATTAATATTTTCTGATAGGAAATTTAACTTTTTTCTAGAAAATATACATTTTTTCCTTGGAAATTGACCTTTTTGGATCGAAAATTCAACTGTTTTATTCTTTGAGAAGATTTGTCTTTTTGGTTTTAAATTTCAACAGTTAAGTAACAAAATTAATTGCTTAGCTAGAAATTCAACTCTTTTGTGTAACATGGACTATTTTGTTAAAAATTAATATTTTCTGATAGAAAATTCGTCTTTTTGTTGAAAATTCATATTTTCAGGATGAAAATTTGGCAGTTTTTTAGAAAAATTGTTTTTGTTTCGCTTGAAATTTCAACATTTCGGTAGACAATTTAATTACTTGGTTAAAAATTTTAAGTGTATATTGAAAATTTGTTCTTTTTTTGTTTAAAATACATATTTTCTGATAGAAACTTCGTCTTTTTGGCTTTAAAATTAAACTTTTTATTTAAAAATTTAATTTTTTGTTGAAAATTTTTAAAATTAAACACTTTTGAAATTTAACTGTTTTATTAAAAATTCATCTTTTCAGATTGAAAATCTAATTAGTTTGTTGAAAATTGAACTATTTTTTAAAGAAAATTGGTCGTTTTGGCTGAAATTTCAACTGTTGAGTAGAAATTTGTATCTACTTGGTTAAAAATTAAATTGTTTGGTAAAAAATGGACTTTTTGTTAAAAATTCATATTTTCGGGTTGAAAATTCAACTGGTTTGTCTCAATCTCGTATTCTTTACGAGAAAATTCAACATTTTGGTTACAGTTTTTTCTTCCTTAACTGAAAAGCTTTCTTCTTGGGAAATGTAACTCTTTTTTGAAAATTCGAGGTTTGGGTTTGAACATTCATCCTTTTAGATTAAAAATTCAACTGTTTTGTAGAAAAATTGCCTTTTGTCTTTAACTTTCAACAGTTCGGTAAAAAATAAACAATATATTTCGGCTTTAAATCTTCAGAATATGTTGCCCATATTAATTTGTTTAAAAAGTATTTAATTTTCTATTATTTTCTCCACCACAGTCTCCTTCTATATTTCTAAAATTTCGAAAATTTCGAAATTTTCTAAACTAAAAATCTAAATTTTGAAATTTAAAATCGAGAAACTATTTCTGCAGTGTTGGTCGTCCTTCTGGTATGAAGAAGGAAGAACTTTAAGCTGGCTGCCAATGTTGTGGAAAAATAGAGATCCACTTGTTCGGGCATCAGCTTTACAATTATTGGCTGGTTTGATCAGTGGAATGCACACAGCTTCACAACTTTTAAGTGCCGTTGCACTCGCTCCAAGTGAATTATGCCATTCCCTGATTTACTGCATAACGAATGAAAAAGAATGCTGTATCGTCAAAGAGGAAGCTTGCATTGCGCTTGGCAATTTGATTAGGAACTGCAATTCCCTAGCGTATCAATACGTAAGTTTGGTAGCATAGCTTATTTTTCTTTTTGCATTTTCTAGAATATTATACAGTTTGTTGAGTATTATTATTTTTTATCAAAGATTCATCAGTTTGTTTGAAAATTTAACTTTTTTGTTTGAAAAGTTATTTTATATTTTTATTTTATTTTTATTTTAATTAACCTTTCTTTTGAAAAAAAACTCGGTTTATTTTCCAAAACTTTTGTCATCGGTTTTACAGAAAATCTTATATGATTTATAGAATTTTCTTTATTATATCGAGAAAGTTATAGTAAATTCAGTAGGCATGATAAAATTTTTTCCACTTACTTACAATTCTTTAAAATTGACAGATGATTTTTTTATTGATAAAATATGACTCCGCATGCGTAATAATCTGGCTCTGTATTTTTATTGATTTATTTTTTAATTTAAACTAGATAAAAAATACATTTTTAAAGTATTTCATGATCGAGGTAGAATTAAACTCGAATGTTTGAATTAAAGTATTTTGTTTTTATATCAAACAAAATTTTTCTTATTCTTTTATTCTTATTGAGAATTAATTTTCTTAACTAAAAATGTAACAGCATTTTTGGTTGAAAGTTTAACGGTTTCGTTAAAAAAAATTTATTTGTTTAAAAACTTATTTCTCTAACTTAAAATTAAAAAATTCTATTTTTTATTGCAAACTCATACATTTTGTTAAAAATTTGTCTTTTTCTTTTTAGGAAATTAAGCTTTTGGTTGAAATTTCTTTTCTTTGGTTGAAAATTAAATTTTTAAATTGAAAATTAATGTTCTTAACTAAAAATTTGACTTAAATTTTTTGTTGACTTTTTTATAGTTTAAATCTTTTCAATTGAAAATTCATATGTTTGGTTGAAAATTTCTTTTATTTGATTTTAAAAAACTTATTTCTGTAACTTAAAATTAAAGTTATCTTTTTTTGTTGTTGAAAATTTATCTTTTTTTGTCGAAATATCATTTATTTGGTTAAAAAACTGTATTTTTTTTAGAATATTCATCTTCTGCGTTGAAAATTCAACTGTTTGGTTAAAAATTGATTTTCTGTGTTGAAGACGCATCATTTTATATAAGAGTTCATTTCACTGGTTAAAAATTTTACAAAAATTTTATTTGAAAATTCATTTATTTTGTGGAAAATAATTTTTTTACTCAAAATGTAGGTATTTTATTTTTACTCGAAAATTGATTTTTCTCCAGCTAAAAATTCACTTTTTTTGTTGAAAACTCGTATTTTTTAATCAAAAATTCAATTATTTTGGTAGAAAATGCATATTTTTGGCTGTAAATTCATTTTTTTAAATTCATGTTTATTAAATAAACAATTTACATTTTGAATGTGATTTTTTTCTTTGTTGATTCAAAAATCTTTCTTAGTTGAAAATTCCTTACTCTTTTTGAAAATTCATGTTTTTTGGTTTAATGTAACAGTTTTTTTATAGAAAATTAAAATATTTTTGGTTGAAAATATCGACTGTTATACTTTTCGTCGAGAACTAATTTTTTTATCAAAGATTCATCGGTTTGTTTGACAATTTAACTATTTCGTTGAAAATTTATTGTATTTGGTTAAATAAAAACTTATTTCTGTAACTTAAAATGAACTTTTTCTATTTTTTGTTAAAATTGGTTAAAAATCTTCCATTTTTTTGGTATAAAATTCATCTTCAGCTCTGAAAATTCAACTATTTGATGAAAAATTGATTTTTTAAATTGATCATGCATCATTTTAGTTAAAAATTCATTTCATTGGTTACAAATTTAACAAATTTTGTTGGAAATTCCATTGTTTTTTTTCTTGGAAATTATCATTTTACTAAAAATGTAGCTGTTTAATTTTTGATAGAAAATTGACATCTTTCAGTTGAAAATTCATTTATTTGGGTAAAAATTTGTCTTTATTATTTCAGTATAAAATGCATATTTTTGGTTGCAATTTAACTTTTTTACTTCAAAATTCGTCTTTATGGCTTCAAAACTCAACATTTTAGATTAGATTTTTTTTCTTTAATGATACAAAAATCTTTCTTGGTTGAAAATTTTGTATTTTTTGGATTAATTTAACAGTTTTTTATTGGAAATTAAAATATTTATCGTTAAAAATATCAACTATTACATTTTTTATTCAAAAATCATTTTTTTGTATCAAAAATTTATTAGTTTGTTTGAAAATTTAACTATTCGTGGAAAATTTATTTTATCTGATTAAAAACTTACTTCTTACACTTAAAATTAAACTATTCTATTTTTTCTTTGAACATGTATCTTTTTTAATTGAGAATTCAACTATTTTATTAAAAATTTGCCTTTTTTATAGGAAATTCATCTCCTAGGTTGAAAATGCAACTATTTGATTAAAAATTGTTTGTTTTTTTATTATTAAAGATACGTCATTTTAGTCAAAAGTTCATTTCATTGGATACAAATTTAACGCATTTTTTTGGAAATTAAGTTGTTTTTTTTGTTTTGTTTGAAAATTATTTTTTTACTAAAATTGTAGCTGTTTAATTTTTGTGAAAAATTAATTTTTTTCATTGGAAAAATTCCCTTATTTGAAAAAAACTTGTCTTTATTCGTGGAGAATTCCATTATTTTTATTATTCAACTTTTTTTTCAAAATTCGTCTTTATGACTTAAAAACTCAACATTTTAGATGAGATTTCTTTTTCTTTATTAATTCAAAAATCTGTCTTGGTTAAAAATGGATTTTCTGTTGTTGAAAATTTCAATTTTTTGGATTAATTTTACAGTTTTTTTCATTAAAAATTAAAATATTTATTGGTAAAAATATCAGCTATTATACTTTTTGTTCAGAATTAACTATTTTATCTTTTTTAATTGAGAATTTATCGATTTTATTACAAATTTGCCTTTTTTATAGAAAATTCATCTTCTGGGTTGAAAATTCAACTCTTTGGTTCAAAATTATTTTGTTTTTTATTGACGATACTTCACTTTAGTTAAAATTTAAGTTCATTGGTTAAAAATGTAGCAAATTTTGTTTGAAAATTCGTTTTTTTTGGTTTCAAAATGTAGCTATTTTATTCCTACTAAAAAATTGCAATTATTTTGGTAGAAAATGCACAGTTTTTTATAGTAAATTAAAATCTTTATTGGTGAAAATGTCAACTATTAGACTTTTTGTTGAGACTTATTTTTTTTATCAAAGATTCATCAGCTTGTTTTAAAATTTATGCATTTTGTTGAAAGTTCCCTTTTTCTTGTTTGAAAATTAATTATATTACCCCGTGAATTTTTTTTAATCTTTTAAAGACTCCTCAGAGTTTTTTAAAATACCCCCAAAAATATTTAAAATTATTGGAAATTTTTCAAATCCCTTGACAGTTTTGGAAGCTCTTGAAAAGTCAAAGTATTTTTTTTTAATATCCTAAAATATTTTAAATCCTTAAAATAATTTGAAATCCCTTGAAATATTTGCAAGTTGTTGAAAATAAATTGGAAATTTTTAATGTTTAATTTCCTAAAATCTTCAAAGTTCATTAAAATTTTAAGAAGTACTTTGAAATATTTAAACATGTTTGAAATCCTTCAATTCTTCTTCCACTAAATTAGTTTCTTCTTCATTTTTTCACTTTTATACAAAAAAAAAGAGAGTAGACCCTCTTAAAATTGTTTTTTTTTTAAATTTTTAATTCACTCCTTTTTTTTCTTTAGGTCGACTCTCTAAAGCCAAACGCTATAATCATCTACATCGAGCAAAGTAACTTTTACTACGAAATTAGCGCTCTTTGCTCGAATTTTTATTTCCGACCCACTTTAGATCATGGGACACTAAATTCTCAAGACAGCGAAAGCTTAAAAATGGAATCGGCAGGAAGCTCAACTTCAGGTTGTCTCTCTTTAGTTCCTCGTGCCATCTCTTATCTATACAATTGTCCAGAGGATCTGCAACTTCGTGAGTTAACAAAAAATATATAATATATATTATTTTTCTTGTATAAAAGTTTTATTCAGGGTGTCTAGCGTACCTAAAAAGCCTGGAAAACGTGGAATTATAGAGGAATTTTTATATACCTGTGAAACCTGAAAATGTCTGGGATTTTTTAGTTTATCAGGGCATTTTTTCGCAAGCGTGATTAATTTTTTTTTCAAAATTTCAATATAAAATTCAGAAACAGTGATTCTTCATTTTTTTAACTGAAAATTTAACTATTCTATTTTTTGTTTTTAGAATTAAAATTTTACTACATGGTTAAGCGTGGAAAACTTTTGTTTAAAACTAATTTTTTATTGAAGGTTCACCATTTAAATTGAAAATTCATCTGTTTCGTTGAAAACTAAGCTGTTTTGTCGAAAATTAATTTTTTCCTTGGCTGAAAATTATATATTTTTTATTATTAATTTAATTATTATAGTTAAAACTTTAATTATTTTGTTGAAAATTATTTTTTTTATCATTTTTTTTACTGAAAATTTCATTCTTTCTTTTGAATACTCCATCACTTTAGTTAAATATTTATCTTTAGCTTAAAATTAATTTTTTCACCGAAATTTAACTATTAAATTTTTGTTTGAAAAATTATCTTTTTTAGTTGAAAAATCGTATTTTTTGGCAGAAATTAATTTTCTTATTTGCAAATTCATCTTTTTGTTTAAAATTTTAACTATTAAAAAAAATGAGAAATATTCCATTTTTTGTTGAAAATTAATATTTCTTAGTTGAAAATTCAACTATTTCTCATTTAAGTTTAAAATTCATATTTTTTGTTTAAAATTCAAATATTCTAGGTGATGGCTCATCAATTTAGATACAAATTCATCAGTTTGGTTAAAAATGATTTTTTTACTGAAAATGTAAGTATTCCATTTTTGTTGAAAATTGATCTTTTTTAATTCAAAAGTTTGAAAATTTGTCTTTTTTAGTTTAAAATTCAAGTATTCTTTTTTCAAGATTCATGTATTTTTTCAATCGTGTTTTTTTAAATGTAAAATTAATAATCTTGTTTGAAAATTCATCATTTTCAATTAAAATTCAAGTATTCCAATCAAATACTCATAATTTTAATTGTATATCTATATTTTTGATTAAAAATTTAACAAATCCAGTTGAGTATTCCACAATTTTAGTTTAAAATTAATCTTTTAGGTTTAAAATAAAATAATTTTAGTTAAAAATTTATTATTATAATTGAAAATTCATCACTTTGATTGAAAATTGAACTATTTTGTTGAAAATTGTGTTTTTGTACATTATTTTTTAAACTAGAGATTTATCTATTCCATTTATGGTTAAATATGGATCTTTTTTAGTTTCAAATTCAACTATTTGGTTGAAAATTTTTAATCTTTTAGTTAAACATTGAACTATTTCGTTAAAAATTCATGTATTTTGTTGAAAAATCGCATTTTCTGGTAGAAAATTAATATTCTTGCTCAAAAATTAATCTTTTTTCTTTGAAAATAAAATTTATTGGTGCGAAGTTAAACTCTTTCGTTAAAATATCATTAGTTTTGTTGAAAATATGCTTTTTTCTGGTGGGAAATTGATTGCTTTAACTGAAAACTTAACTATTCTGTTTTTGTTTAAAAATTCATCTTTTTTAGTTTTATGTTAAACTATGTGGTTGAAAATCTGTCTTTTTTAGTTAAAAATGCATGCATTTTGCTAAAAAAATCGTTTTTTAAATATAAAATTAGTCTTGTTTGAAAATCTATCTTTTTGGTTGAAAATAGAAGCATTCTAATCAAAAATTTATTTTTTTTATATGTAACTTTATCTTTTTGGTTGAAAATTATGTTTTTATTTTTCTAAATTAACTTTATTAACTGAAAATGTAATTATTCCATTTATGGTTAAAAATTGATGTTTTTTTTTAGTTTTAAATTAGACTATTTGTCCGAAAATTGGTCTTTTTTAGTTAAAAATTTAATTATGTCGTTAAAAATTTAATTATTTTGTTGAAAAAGTCGCCTTTTTTAGTATAAAATCAATATTTTGGCTTGAAAATGAATCTTTTTTTATTAAAAATAAAACTGCTTGGATCGAACTTAAACTCTTTCGTTAAAATATCATCAATTTTGTTGAAAATGTGCTTTTTCTGGTGGAAAATTGATTTATTTAAACTGAAAATTTAACTATTCTGTTTTTGGTTAAAAATGGGTCTTTTTTAGTTTTAAATTCAACTCTTTGGGTACAAATTTGTCGTTTTTCGTTCAAAATTCATGTATTTTGTTAAAAAATCGTTTTTTAAATATAAAATTAATCTTCTTGTTTGAAAATCTATCTTTTTCGTTGAAAATTCAAGTATTCCAATCAAAAATTTATAATTTTATAGGTAAATTTATCTTTTTGGTTGAAAATTTAACTAATCTAGTCAAGTATTAGATAATTTCAGTTTAAAATTGATCTTTTAGGTTTAAAATTAAATAATTTCAGTTAAAGATTTATCATTACAATTGAAAATTCATCACTTTGATTGAAAATTTAACTATTTTGCTGAAAATTATGTTTTTGTTTTTCTAAATTAATTTTTTTAACCGAAAATTTAATTATTCCATGTAAGGTTTAAAATGGATCTTTTTTAGTTGAAAATTTAACTATTTCGTTCAAAATTCATGAATTTTGTTGAAAAATCGCCTTTTTTGCTAGAAAATTAATCTTCTTGCTAAAAATTCATCTTTTTTCGTTGAAAATAATACTACTTGGTTGGAAGTTAAACTCTTTGTTTAAAATATCATCAGTTTTATTGAAAATTTTCTTTTTCTGGTGGAAAATAAATTATTTTAACTGAAAATTTAACTATTCTATTTCTATTTTTTGTTGAAAGTGCTTATATATTTCAGAGTATCTTGCATATAAGTTTTCAACGCTTTCTAAATGAATCATTTTAATTGAATCCTCAAAAACTGAGAAAAAAACAATATTTCTTATAAACTCGCGAAACTGTATGAATATTTCGAGTTTATTATTTAAAAAAATGCAAAATATTTTAATGACTCCATACTGTGACATATTATACCTGGAAAAAACCTGGAATTTTAGGGAATTTTCTTCCAGGATTTGCGTAGACACCCCGTTTTTCTTTCATTTTGAAAGATACTATTTTTTTACTTATTATTATTTAGTTTCTTTGAAAGACTCGGAAATGACAGAAGAAGACAATTACCCTCAGTTTGTGGCAACTCCCTCTTTGATCTCGGCTCTCTGTAATTTACTCAATAATTTGATAATTGTCGGAGAACACGAAGTAGTGCAACAGATTTACGAACATTCTTTGGATAAATACTTTTTCAGGTAAGGCGAAAGCTTCTTAATGATTTTTTTGCAGCCACTCTTTCCTCTATTCCCCTCTTTTACCATTTTTTAAAAAAGAATTATTATTTTTTCACCTATTTTCAAAAAAACTTGACCCCTTTTCTTGAGTTTTTTTTTTACTCAAGCGCAGAAGATATTAATAGAAACTAATAAGAAACTTCAACTAATTATGATTGAAAATTAATTCCTTTATAATTGAAATTCTAAAATTATATTACTGGTTCCACTGTTTGAATAGAAATTACACTATTTTCTGCAAAATTTAATTCTTTTGTTGAAGTGTAAACTATTTTGTTAAAACATATTTATATTCGAAAATCCATATTTTTTATTAATCCTTTGTCTTTTTGGATAGAAAACTCGTCTCTGATGATTGAAAATTGATCTTATTATGGAGAAAATGTATCTTTCTTAATTGGAAATTCAGCTTTCATGTTTTAAAATTAACTTATTGGTTGAACATTCAACTGTCTTCTTAAGAATTCATCTTTTTCGCTTAAGAATTTATTTATTTTGTTAAAAATTCATCTTTCTTGGTTAAAAAATTATTTTTTTTCTTAAAAAATCATCTTTTTTAGGTTTCAAAGTCAACATTTTTATAAAAAGTTCTTCTTTTTTAAATCCAATTTCTCTTATTGAAAATTCAACTGTTTTTTGTTAATTTAAAATTAAAAACTTCCGTTGAAATATCGAATATTTGATTTTTCGTTGACAATTTGTCTTTTCTGGTTGAAAATTCAACTGCTAAACAATTATTTGTTTTGGTTGAGTGTTGAACTATTTTGTTTGAAAATTCCTCTTTTTTGGTTTAATTAAACAATTTTTAATTTCTAATTGAAACCTTTGTCAAAAATTAAACTATATGTGTAAAAATTTGCACTATTTTCTGAAAAATTTAAGTCTTTTGTTGAAGTTTCAACTATTTTGTGAAAATATCATATTTATATTCAAAAATCCATATTTTTTATTAATCCTTCGTCTTTTAGGATAGAAAACTCGTCCCTGATGATTGAAAATTTATCTTTTTATGGAGAAAATGTATCTTTCTTAATTGGAAATTCAGCTTTCATGGTTTAAAATTAACTTATTGGTTGAAAATTCAACTGTCTTCTTAATAATTCATCTTTTTCGCTTAAGAATTTATTTATTTAGTTAAAAATTCATCTCTCTTGGTTAAAAAATTACTTTTTTCTTAAAAAATCATCTTTTTTAGGTTTCAAAGTCAACATTTTTATAAAAAGTTCTTTTTTTTGTTGAAATCCAATTTCTCTAATTGAAAATTCAACTGTTTTTTTTTTATTTAAAATTAAAAACTTCAGCTGAAATATCGAATATTTGATTTTTTGTTGACAAATCGTCTTTTCTGGTTGAAAATTCAACTGCTAAACAATTATTTGTTTTGTTTGAGTGTTGAACTACTTTGTTTGAAAATTCCTCTTTTTTGGTTTAATTAAACAATTTTTAATTTCTAATTGAAACCTTTGTCAAAAATTCAACTATGTGAGTAGAAATTTTACTTTTTTGTGTAAAATTTAATTCTTTTGTTGAAATTTTAAATATTTGGTTAAAACATCATATTTATGTTTGAAAATTTTATATTTTTTATTGATCCTTCGTCTTTTGGTAGAAAATTGGTCCGTTTGAATTGAAAGTTTATTAATTTTTGTTGAAAAGTTACCTTCCTGATTGGAAATTCAGCTTTCATGGTTCAAAGTGAATTTTTTTGTTGACAATTCAACTCTCTTCTTAAAAATTTGTCTTGTTGGTTTGAAAATTCAACTATGTCAATGAAAATTCATCTTTTTTGATTGAAAATTAACTCTTTTTTTTTCAAAATTCATCATTTTCGCTTTCAAGGTCAAAAATTTTATAAACAATTCGCCTAGTTACCTTAAAATCTGTACCCTTCTGTTAAACATTAATTTTTTTAATTTAAATATTTTTTTCAATCTAATTTTTCCAACTAAAGATTTTGTTAAAAATTCGACTTTTTTATTTAATTCAACGATATTTAATTTAGAATTTAAACCTCTTTTTGGTTGAAGTATCGACTCTTATATTTTTTATAGATAATTTATCGCTTTTGTTGAAAATTCAACTCCTTCATTAAATTTTTTTTTAAAATAAAAATTAATTTTTTAATATAAAATTCAACTGTGTGATTTAAATTCAAGTATTTTGTTGAAAATTCGTCTTTTTTGTTTGAAGTAATCTGTTTTTGATTTAAATAAAGATTTTTTGTCTAAGTATTTTTTTTAAATATCAACTATTATAGTTTTTGTGAAGAAATCTTTTTTTTTTGAAAATTCAAAAGTTTGACAAAAAATAAATTTTATTTTGGTTGAGGATTATACTATTTTGTTGAAAATTCGTCTTTTGACTCAATTCAATGGATTTGAAGGTAGAATTCAAATCTTTTTCAGTTAAAATATCAAATATTATATTTTTCGTTGATAACTAATTTTTTCTAATTGAAAATTGAACTATTTTTGTATTTAAATAAATATTTTGTTATTTAATTTTTTTTCAATTGGACCATTTGTTGGAAAATTCATCTTTGCAGAATAAAAATTCAATCGTTTGGTGAAAAATTGAACTATTTGGTTGAAAACTCATCTCTTTTGGCATAAAATAATTCTGTTTTGGTTTAAAAATTCAATTTTTTCGTTGGAAATTCATCATATTGGTTAAAAATTTATCTCTTGAGTTGAAAATTACCTTTTTTGTTGAAAATTTACATTTGTGAGTGAAAAAATTTTCGTGGTTGAAAATTCATCGGATCAGCTTGAAAATTCTTTTAATTTTTAATTTAGTTTTTTTTCTCTCTTAAATATTCATCTATTTGAAAATTCAACTACTTTGTTAAAAAGTCGCATTTTTTGGTCAAAAATTCATTCTTTTTATCTTTCTTATTTAAATTTAAATTTTTCTTACGTGAAATATCAATTATTACATTTTTCATGAAAATTTCATATTTTTTATTGAAAATCCAAACTACTCGGTTGAAAGTTGAACTACATTGTTAAAAATGCATTTTTTTGTTGTTGAAAATTGATCTCTTTAGTAAAATTTGAACTATTTTGTTAAAAATTTGTTATTTTCTGTATGAGAATTAATTTTCCAAACTGAAAATATAACTGTTCCAATTTTCTTGGAAAATCGATATTTTAAGTTGAAATTTGACGTTTTCATGGAAATACGTGTATTTTGTTAAAAATTCTTTTTTTTATTTGAAAATTCGTCATTTCTGGTTAAAATTTAAACTGTTAGATTTAAAAAAATCTTTTTTTCAAAAGTTCGACTATTGATTTGTTTTATTTGAAAATTCATCAGTTCAGGTTTCAAAGTCAACGCTTTTCTAAAAAATTAAACTTTTCAACTTGATAATTCAACGAATTTCTATAAAGATGCATCTTTCTTGGTTGAATATTCCCTGAATTAATTTTACTTAAAGAAAAACTTGTTCTCTTATTTTCCCGAAAATACGCCCAATTTTCTCTGGTTTGAGATCATTTTCGACGGTAAAGTCCGATTTTGAATTCAAAATTAAAATTATAATTTTTTAATTTTCGGAATCGAATTTCTAGACTATCTTTCATGATATTTTCTGGTGTTTCAGCTGCTTCAAAGAGATCCCAAAGAATATTGAATGTAAAAAAACGTTGGAAAACTATTGTGACATTCTGGAAATGTACACGAGCCTCTGCAACGTTTTGACCAATTGTATCACTCACAGCAACGAATTTGCATCGGTTGCTTCATTTTCAACCGATTCAATCTATCTCCTCTTCAGTTTTCTGAATAAGAAACTTTACTGTGAGTAAAAGATTAATTTACTAAAACAGGGTGTCCAGCGTCCTTGCATTTCTTTTAAACC
>JAWWLR010000158.1:54548474-54560115 GCA_035041075.1 Acraspis erinacei | reverse complement strand
AATAAGTTTATTCTGTAATTCGAAATCATGTCCAAGTTATGTAGTAATTCGTCATATGGTGGAGATTGTAGTTATAAAGTTCGTCCCACCAAACTTCAGTTAACTAGGAAGGGTTGGGGGTGGGGGAGCCGAGAGAGTCGTCTTAGGTTGATATTTTTATACTGAGAAGGTCACCAGCCTTCAGCAGTGTTGTATTAGACGGGAGCGCATGCGATCCCACCTTTTAAGGTCCGGCCGTTCTCTTAGACATAAATCTTTAAATTTATAATAAAAAGCGAGTACCCCCCACCCCCACCAGATCGAAAACCTCAGCGTTTTTTGTAATTTTATTTTTAGGTTTGAAACTTCTTTTCATCCAAGGATAATAATAAACTGATCTAAATCACGTTTCTTTAAGTAAGTTTCAGGATATTCTATTTTCTGTATATCTAATCCTAATTTTAAAACAAACAAATATTCAAAGAAAAATTCACGAAAATCATCTTCTTTAAGGTCCTTTCAAAACCATTGAAATGTTGTAAAGAAACCCGCTAAAGAGTTTAATTTATAAATCTTTAAAATATAAATCCTAGAAATTAAATAAATCTCAGTTTTAAAAATTTCAGAACTTTCAATTGGAAATCTTTTAAATTAAAAAATGTACTTCGAAATTTGAGTAAGTTTAAGAGATATTTAGACATTGCAAAATATATCACCAATTTATCAAAATTAGAGGGTTTAGAAGGTCACACAAGATTATAAAAAAAGAATTTTCTTAATGTTCATGTGAAACTTTTAAATGGTTTTTATTTTGAAAAATTAAATTTAAGTTAAGATTAAGAAAAATATTTTTTTAAATATCAAATTATTTCCTCAAGTTCCAAAACAAAAGTGTAGAAGATTTTAAAGCAAAATGTTTCAATTCGGTAGGCTTAAAAAAAATTAATTTAAATCATCGAGTAAATTCAAGAAATATTTAATAGAATTGAAAAATTGAAAAGTAATTTAAGGTTTCGAAGATTTTTAGAAATTTAGATCTTTCAAAATTTCAAAATATACTTTAGGAGCTTTCAAACAATCTCAAAAGGTTTCCAGAGTATAAACAAATTTTCCTAAAATGCTTGGAATAGTTTAAAAGGTTATAAGGCAATTTTTTACATTTTAAATGATTTTTTAAAATGTTGAAAAAAATTCAAGTTTGTTAGAAATATTTTCAAGAATTTAAGACGTTTAAAACAGGTAAGAAATATTCAAAAACTTGGAAACATTACCCAAAATTTATCAAATATTTTTTGATTTCTTCCAAACTTTTTAAAAGTTTTTTTTTAAATTTAAAATTATTTTTAAAGTTCGTTCAGAACTTCTAAATATTTTAGTAAGTAATAAATGCTAAAAGAAAAATGTTTTTTATAAAAAATTTCCTACTTCAAACGCTTTTAATTGTTAAGTTTTCGAGGGTAAAGGAAATGGGGAAAGGGTGAAACGGGAAAGGGGAAACGGTAAAGGGGAATGGGAAAAATAAGAAAGGGGAAAGGGTGAAAATGGAAAGGAAAAAAGAAAAAAGGAACGGGGCAATGGGAAAAAGAGAAAGAAGTTGAAGGGAACTGGGAAAGGATGCAAAGATAAATATTAAAAGGGGAAGGGAAAGCGAAACAGTAAAAGGAAATGGGGGAAAGAAAAAGGGAAGTAAAGCATGAGAAACCGGAAAGTGCGATAAGGAAATGGAAAAGGGGATCAATAAAAGGGGAAAGGGGAGAATAAGAAAAAGGAAAATAGAAAGGGGAGAGGGAATCAGAAAAGGGGAATAGTTTAAAGGAAAAGAAAATAATTAAATGAGAAACCGAAAAGGGTGAAAAGAAAAGGGAAAGGGGGAAATGGAAAAGAGAAAAATAAAAGGGGAAATGGAAGAACTTTTTAATAAAATTTATAAAAAATAAAAGGGGAAAGAGGAGAATAGGAAAAAGAGGAAGGGGAAAGGGAAATAGGGGATAGTTTAAAGGAAAAGAAAAGAAGAAAATGAGAAACCGAGGAAAAGGAAAAGTGGGAAAGAGAAAAATAAAAGGGGAAATTGAAGAACAGGAAAAAGAACAGGGGTAAAGGGAACGGCGAAAAGGTGAAAAGGGAAAGGGGAAACGGTAAAGGGGAATGGGGAAAATAAGAAAGGAGAAAGAGTGAAAATGGAAAGGAGAAAAGAAAAAAGGAAAGGGGGAAACGGGAAAAAGAGAAAAAGGTTGAAGGGAACTGGGAGAGGATGCAAATAGAAAGGTTAAAAGGGGAAGGGAAAGCGAAACAGTAAATGGAATGGGGGAAAGAAAAAGGGAAGGAAAGCATGAGAAACCGGAATGGGTGATAAGGAAAGGGGAAAAGGGAACAATACAAGGGGAAAGGGGAAAATAGGAAAAAGAAAAATGGTAAAGGGAACGGATAAATAAAGAAAGAGGAAGGAGAAAGGGTGGAATTGGGAAACTTTAAAGGAGCATGCGTAAAAGGGAAGGGGAAAGGGTGAAAATGGGAATGTGAAAAGCAATACAGTAAAGTTGATTTGGAAAGGAGAAAGGAAAATGCAAGGGGGGAACTGAGAAAGGGGTAAAGGGGAAGTGAAGGGAAATGGCAAAGGTGATGAGAAAGGGGTCAAGAGGAAGGGAAACGGTAATGGGAAAAAGAAATGTTAAAGGGTGAAAAGGGAGAGGGGAGTGAGGATAGGGGAAGGGGAAAACGAGAAAGGGGTACTTCTGAAAAGTGGAAAGGGAAAGGAAAATGGAAAATGGTGAAAAGGAGAACTAAGAGAGATTTCTCGATCCAGACCCTGTCTGGTCGTGTGCATCAAACTTCCTTTATCTGCTTCACATGCTTGTTTTTAAGGAGGGTAGAGCAAAAAGTATAGTGTGTGATTGAAGATTTATCATTTTAGTTTATAATTCATTTCTTTATTTAAAAACTTAACTATTTTTTTGGGAATTGATCTTTTTTATTACAAAATTATTCATTATAGTTAACAATTTATCTTTTTATTTGAAAATTTAACTATTCTATTCTTTGTTTTTAATTTTATCTTTTTTTTTAATTCCAAATTCCTATATTTGATGGGAATATAATTTTTTCACTGAAAATTTAACTATACTATTTTAATTTAAAAATTTGTCTTTTTTAGTAGAAAATTCCACTCTTTGGTTGAAAAATCATGTATTTTTTAATTTCACCTTCTTTCTTCAAAATTAATTTCTTATATTGAAAGTTAACTTTTCTATTTTTGATTGAAAATTTATCGTTTTTAGTTGATAATTTTAGTTTAAATTTAATCTTCTTTAATAGAAATGTAATTATTAATTCTTAAAAATTAAATTTTTGATTGAAAATTTAACTAATCCATTTTTTGTTGAAAATTTATCATTTTTTAGTTCATATTTCGATTATTTGGTTAAAAAATAATTTTTTAAACTCTAAATTCAAAAATTCTGTTTTAAGTTGAAAATTGATCTTTTTTAGTTTAAAATTCAACTGTTTTTGTGAAAATTCTTTCTTTTGTATTTTCATCTTTTTGCTTCTAAATTAATTTGTTTGGTTGAAAGTTAACCTTACTATTTTTTTTTGAAAATGTACCTTTTCGTAGTTGAAAATTTATATAATTTGTTGAAGTTTTTTTTAATCAATCGTTTTGGTAGAAATTTTTGTTTAAATTAAATTATTTGGTTGAAAATTCTTTTTTTTTAAAGAAAATTAATCATTTTAGTATGCGAATTTACCCTTTTGTTCGAAAATTCAACTATTTGGATGAAAAATAATTTTTTAAAAAGAAGTTTAATCTTCTTTTTTGAAAATTTATCTTTTTAGTTGAAAATTTATTTCTTTGGTTGCAAATTTAAACATGTCTCAAGAATTCGTTTTTTACAAATTGAAATTAATTTTTTAACTAAAAATTCAAGTATTCTATTTGAAGCAGTAAGTTTATATTTTTTAGTTGAAAATGTTGTCGAAAATTCATATATTTTATTAAAAATTCTTTTTTGTAGAAAACTGATCTTTTTGGTTGGAAATTTTCTATTTTGGTCGAAAATTCAACTATTTGTTAGAAGATTTTTTTTTGTTTAAGATACATTATTTACGTTGAAAATGTATTTCTTTGTTTAAAAATTTAACTATTTGTTTGAAAAATAATCTTTGTTAATGTAAACTTGATCTTCTTGGTTATAAATTTATCTATTTAGTTGAAAATTTCTTTCGCCGATCGAAAATTTAATCAGTGTCTCGGAAATTATTTTTTAACGACAAATGTAACTATACAATTTTTTGTTGCAAAATTATCTTTATTTTTTAGTTAAAGATTCCCATATTTGGTTAGAAATTCGTTTCTTTAGTAGAAATTAAATCTTCTTGGTTTGAAATTAAACCAGGTTGTTAAGAATTATTCTTATTTGGTTGAAAAGTTATCTATTCTATATTTTTTTTTTAATTTATATTTTTTGCTTGAAATTCATCTTTTTGGTTGAAATTTAATATTCTTGATTGAAAATAAAACTATTTTGTTCTAAGTTATGTTATTTGGTTGGAAAAATAATTTTTTCAACTGAAAATTTAACCATTCTGTTTTAAGTTCAATATTAATATTTTTTAGTTTAAAATTCATCTATTTGGTTGAAAATTCTAAAAGTCGTAAAAATAAATTTGGAAACAAACAGTAATTTTTTCTCTGTTGACAGACTGCGCTGAAAAATCTGGAAATAACAACTCCAAAATTACAAATTACGTTGTGTTTCGATTCCAGAAGTAAATTCCAATATTTAAATTCAACAGCATCGATTTTGCGATATAAATCAAAAAATTAAACCAATCTTTTTTCAAATTTTAATTGTTATATTTTTGTATATTAGCGATAAAAGTCATGCGCAACGTGATAAGATTCCAGGCAGGTGTGTTATTTTTGCAGCCGAGTATTCTTGTGATAGGAATTTTCCTCTGCAAACAGGAAAACAGAATTATTAGACTAATTACATTGTTCAAACTATTCTTTGATGAACTTGACAGTCTCATTCAATCCAGTTTATGCTTCAGAAAACAGTGGACTTTTCCTAGTTTTTTTTAAGGCAAAGATTCTTTTTTGTGATTTTTATAAACTTTTCCTCTTGGATTTCTTACAACACAAACGCAAATTCATCTCCGTAAAAAATTCTAATGAATAAAAACAAACATTAGAAATGATTAAATGAAGGAAAATTGATATTCGAATAGTTCTTAATTTTTAAAACCTCATAATGACTACTACAGAATAAAGTGAAAAATAATCAATCATTCTGATTATTTACGCTTTTTTATGAACTATAGCGAACAGGAAACATTGCATTGTCAATCAAAAAATTACGATACAAATGGTTTTATTTTTCAAGCAAAATTGTTTTATTTTTTAAGCAAAATGGTTTTAGTTTTCACAGTTTAATGTGAAATGGGTTATGGAAAATGAAAAATGCTACCTCAAACATATTCAATTTTTATGATTGGTAATTCTTATGAATTATTTTAAGTTCCTTGAAATCAACTGAATTCCTCCGAATTCCCAGACATATCTGAATTCATCTAAATGGTGCACATTAGCTGGATTTCTTGAATTCGTGGAATTTCCTAAATTTCTAGGAGCCTCTGAATTCCAAGAACATCAAAAGAATTCAGAGAAATTCAAGAAACTTTATGAATTCAGATAATCCAGGAATTCAGAGTATTGAAGGATTTTAGAGAATTCAGATAATTCGGGATATTCAAGGATTACAGGGAATTCATAGTATTTGAGAGCATTTAGGAAATTCAAAGAATTGAGAGATGGTCGTATATTTAAGGAATTCAGGGGTTTTAGAGAATTCAAATAATTTTGGGAATTAAGAATATTTAAATGTTTCTGGGAATTCAGGATATTTAAGGATTTCGGGGATTTTTAAGAAAGCAAGTATATTAAAAATTTAAAGAATTTATAGATATTCACGAATTCAGAGAATACAAGGAATTTATTATATTTAACATATTTAGGATATTCAGTGAATTCAGAGAATTTAAGCAACTCTGGATAATAAAGGATTTCAGGGAATGTAGATTATTCAAAGATTTCCGAAAATTCAAAGATTTGAATTTTTTATGAAATGGGAGAATTTAAGGATATTGGAGAATTCAAGAAATTCTGAGAAATTAAAGAATTTAAGGAATTCTGAGGATTTAAGGAATTCAGATGATTCAAGAAATTCAAAGATTATCACGCATTCAGAGAATCGAGGGCATTGAAAATATTCAAGAAATTCTGAAAATTTCGAATTACGGGAATTTAAAGCTTTTCAGTCGTTCATAAAATTCAAGATTTTCATGGATTGTAGAGCGTTTGATGAGAATTCTGGGATTCTAAATAATTCAGAGAAATTAAGGATCTCAGAAAATTTAAGGAATTCATAGATTTTCACGAATTCAGAAAATACAAGGAATTTATTATATTTAACATATCCAGGATATTCAGATAATTCAAGCAATTCTGAGTATGTAAGGTTTTCAGGGAATGTAGAGAACTCAAAGATTTACAAAAATTCAAAGATTTACAAAAATTCAAAGATTTACAAAAATTCAAAGATTTACAAAAATTAAGGAATTCTGAGAATTGCAGCATTTCAGAGATTCTCACGCATTCGAAGAATTCAAGGAATTGAAAATATTCCAGGAATTCAGAGGTTTTCAGTAATTGATAAAAATAAAAAAATTCATGGAATTCAGAGAATTTCATGAATTTTAAAGGGTTTAATAAGAAGTCGAGGATTTCAAGTAATTCAGAGAATTCAAGGATTTTAGGTTCAGGGAATTATGAGTTATACAGTATTTCAAATAATTTAAAGAATTATAAATATTTAAGGAATTCAGGATATTCAAAAATTATAGGCAATTCATAGAATTTAAGAGCATTTAAGAAATTCAAGGAATTTCGAGATTTAAAAATATTTAAGGAATTCAGAGGATTTAGAGAATTCAAGAAATTTTGAGAAATCAGAATATTTAAGAAATCTTGGGAATTCAGAGTTTCTCATGGATTCGGAGAATTAAAGAAATTTAAAATATTCAAGGAATTCTGAGAATTATGAATGGAAGGAATTAAGATATTTTTAGTAGTTTGAAAATTTAAGAATTTCAATTTTAAAGGAATTCAGCGATTTTTAGTAATTCCGAAAATTCAAGAATGCCATGGAATTCAGAGAATCTCATAAATTTTAGAGGGTTTAACGAATTCAAAAACGTTAGGAATTCAGAATATTCCAGGAATTCAGGCAATGTAGACAATTCAAAGATTTCCAAAAATCCATAAATTAAAAAAAATTTCAGGAATTCGGGGAATTTAAAGAAACCAGATAATTGAATAAATCCTAAGAATTTAAATAATTTCGAGACTTTAAGGTATTCAGAGAATTTAAACAATTTAAGGAATTTAAGGAATCTAGAGATTTTAAGGAATTCAGAGAATTTAAGAAATTCTGGAAATTTAAGGAATTCAGTGAAATTCGTAGCTTTTCACGCATTCTGAGAATGCAAGGAGTTGAAAATATGCAAGGAATTCTGATAATTCCGAGTTCAAGGAATTAAGAGATTTTCAGTAATTTAGAAGATTCAAGAATTTCATGTAATTCAGAGAATTTAAAGATTCATAGAATTGAAGAAATTCAAAGAATTCAAGAAATTTAGAGATTTTCACGCATTCAGAATGCAACGAATTGAAAATATTCGGGGAATTCTGAGAATTCCAAATCACAGGAATTGAGAGATTTTCAGTCATTTAGAAAATTCCAGAATTTTATGGAGTTTAGAGCATTTAACGAATTCAAGAACTTTAAGAATTCAGAATATTCCAGGAATTCAGTGCATTCAGAATATTCAAAGATTTCTAGTAATGCAGAGAAACCAGAGGAATTTAGAAAATTCAAGTAATTAAGAGATTTTCAGGAGTTGTTTAGTTTAAAATGCTTTAAATTTGACATGGTACCATTTTTTTGGTAATTTGAATTACATTTTTTTTAAATTTGAAACGTTATAAATTTGAAAATGGTCTATTGTTAAGTTGTGAAATTGATTAATTTTGAGGTTTAAATGCTAAGCCTTAGAATGAAAATTTCTCCATTTGTATAGCCTCCAAAACTTTAAAAGTGTACAATTTTAAGTATTCCGAATTTACAGGTTATTTAATATCACAAACTTTGATTTGGAATTTATTCAATTACTGAAAGTTTTTAATATAAAATGACCTAATTTCAAACGTTTACTCAATTAATTGAAGACATTTGAGGTTAAAATGATTAATTTAAATAATCTTTGGTTTTAATTGGTTTTTAACTATAAAACATAATTAGTTTTAAACAATACAATTTTAAATGATTTAAAAATGAAACCAAATCATTTTCAAGATTTCGATAAAGGTGTTCAATTCAAGATTGTTTAATTTTGAACGATTCCAGTTTTCAATAATGTAATGTTGAAATATAAAAATTTAATAATATTTTTAATCATTCTAATTTTTTTATATAATACACTATGAAGGTTAAAGACTTCGCTCATGCTTGAAATTAGAAAAGTTATTTTTACTGAAACTAATATTTGATAAAGGTTGAAGGCCTTTTCTTAATTCGGAGCATTTTAAGGCACAAAAAAACCCATTATTTTCTTTTACACTTATGTAAACTCCAAGTCCCATATAATAACAGTTTCGGGGGTTGCCTCGCACTGGCCTTGTCACTAAATCGGTACCCTTGAAACATAAACAGTCAGGGCCGCCTGAATTGTTTCCAGATAGAATGCATAATATTGCGCAATAAACTCGACTGAGTTCTCGCGCACTGCGGCCCTTCCGTGGTGAGAATCGCAACCGACTCTTGCCTCGTCCCCTGAGAAACTGCGAGACCCATCAGTTATAGGAATTACAAAACCGGACCGGTTTCTGTGGGACCTGGACTGTATCTAAACATTAGATCCTTTAAATAATAAAACGAGCCAATAAAAAAAAACAAGAACGAAAAACAAACGCATCTCTGCGAACCAAATCCAAGCTGATAATTATTTATTTATTTTTAATATTATTAATTAATGTACTTATGAAGGAGTGTTAAAAAAATAAAGTCTGTTATAGTCAAATATATAAAGAAAAATAATTTTATAATAATGTTAATAAAGTAGTTAAACGGAGCAGTTATAGGTATAGAAGTCCTTACTTTATCACAAGTTTGACTGATACGTTTTATTCTAACTCCATATCGAGATATCGAAATGCAGTGAATGGAAAGAATTTACTCATTAAGCACTTAAGTCGTTTAACTTTATGGCGCATTATTCTTTATTTCTGAAAGGAAAATTCCAATGTTCAATGCAATTGTTTAGTGAAAGAATGCATTTGCGCAAAAAGTATATTCTCAGGGCTGCCACTCAGACTCTTATGTCACTTTTATTCACTGTTTTCAAGTCACTTTTAAGTCACTTTAATCCATCTCATTTTATATTTCCTTAAAAAAAATTAATTCATCTATGAATTCAATCAATAGCAACGTATAGTATAAAAACTTTTTTATAAGTTGGGGAAGGAAAGTTGGGAAAATTTTTTGGGGAAATGTAGGCGAGATCAAATGAGAGGAAGGGGAAGTAGGGGAAATGATGGGTGGTGATGTAGAGAAAGTGAGGAAGAATAAGGAGAGTGGAAGTAGGGGAAAATAAGGGTTGTGGTAGGAGGGGAATTATGAGAGGAGAAAGGTAAGGAATGAGAGGATGCGGAAGTTAGGGGAATGAATGGGGCAATGGTGGTGAGATAAAATGAGTGGGAGGGGAAGTTAAGGGAAGTTTGAAGTGGGAAAATTAGGGGATGAGAATAAGGGGAACTAAGGGGAGATCAGGGGAGTGCAACTAGGAGAAGTGGAAGTAATTAGGAGTGAGTGAGCAGGGGCTGTGAGAGGAGGGGTTCTAGTGTAAGTGTAGGGAATGAGGAGGGTAAAGTAAATAAGGGGAAATATTGGGTAGGGACGTAGGAAAAGAGGAGTGTTAGCTGGGGAAGTAAGTAGAGGGGGAATTAGATGAGGAAGAAGTTGTGGAAGGGAGGGGAGCGAGAGTTGAAGTGTGTGGAGGGAAAGAAGGTGAGGAGAGGGGAATCAGTGGAATGTGGCAGTAGTAAGGAGTTTTTTCTTCTTTTTTCTTTTTCTAATTCTATTATTTCCATAATAATTTCATTATTTTACGGAAAATTCAACTATTTTTTTGACAGTTCATATTTTTTTACCGAAAATTCGACTGTTTTGTTTCATATTTATCTTTTTAGATAGAACTTCAATGTTTGGTTGCAATTTTTTTAATTTTTTTAGAAATTTCGACTACTTGATTAAAAATTCAGCTAATTCGTTGTAAACTAATATTTTTGTGTTTCAGCTATTTAGTTGATAGTTCGTGTTTCTGGGTTGAAAATTAGATTTTTTGTTGAAAACTTATCTTCTTTCTTACATTTTTGGATTTTTAAATTGAAACCTTATATTTAAAAAAATTAATTTCTTTTGGTAGAAAGTTCATCTCTTTTTGTTGAAAATAAAAAAGTACTTTTAAACCTAGCAAATCGACTCATGACAAAAACTTTATTACTTTTGATATAAAACTTAACTATATTGTTGAAAATTCATCTCGTTTTTGGTAAAGAGTTCATCTTTTGGGTTAAAAATGAAACTATTTGATTGAACTTCAATAATCTTTTTTGACTGATAATTCAACAATTTAAAAAAAAATTATTGACGGTTCATTATTTTAGTTGGAAATTCATCTCTTTGGTTAAAAATTAAACTGTTTTGTTGGAAATTCGTCTTTTTGTTTGCTAATTCAAATATTTGCTTTAAAATACATGTGTTTTGTTGAAAATTCCTATTTTTTGGTGGAAAAATGGAACTATCAGATTGAAAATTAACAATCTGTTTTGGTTACGGCTTCAACTATTTTGTTAAATATTCATATTTTTTTGGTTAAAATATTAGCTATTACATTTTTCTTTGCGAATTCATTTTTTTGCTGAAAATTGAATTGCTTTATTGCAATTCAAAATATTGTGTCAAAAACAAACTTTTTTGAAAATTCAGAATTTTAGTTGAAAGTTCATATATTTGTTTTTAAATCTAACTGTTTTGTACCAAATCCTTTTTTTTAATTTGAAAATTAATTATGTTAACTGAAAACTTAACAACTTCATTTCTGGTTGAAAATTTGCCTCTTTCAGTATAAAATCGGAGTTTTTCGTTGAGATTTCATGTATTTTGTCTCAAATGCCTGTTTTTTTATTAGAAAATTAATCTTCTTGGTTAAAAAATCATCTTTTTGAATAAAAATTGATCTATTTTGTTAAAATTGCCATTTTTTTAGTTTAAAGTTTAGGAATTTAAAAAGTTTTATATGGAATTCAGTATGGTACCAACATTAATTTTAGTAAACAAAATTTAATCCCCTAAAATTCCCCTATTTACTTCAAAATCAACCCTGTTTTGAGAGCAATTTAGGTTTCTGAAAAAGTCTGCACGCTTAGGAAGTAAGGGGAAATAAGAGGAGATAAAGTAGGGGAAAATATGAAAAAGGAGGTGATGAAATTATTGCACAGTAGGGGTGGGGTGGCAGGGGGAATGAGGGGAAATTAGGGAGGGGGAAT